>CM051706.1:14062160-14127160 GCA_028022725.1 Lycodopsis pacificus | reverse complement strand
GAGCGAGCTATAGATATAGAGCGAGCGAGCGCCAGCGAGCGAGCTATAGATATAGAGCGAGCGAGCGCCAGCGAGCGAGCTATAGATATAGAGCGAGCGCCAGCGAGCGAGCTATAGATATAGAGCGAGCGAGCGCCAGCGAGCGAGCTATAGATATAGAGCGAGCGAGCGATAGCGAGCGAGCTATAGATATAGAGCGAGCGAGCGCCAGCGAGCGAGCTATAGATAGAGCGAGCGAGCGTCAGAGAGCGAGCTATAGATAGAGCGAGCGAGCGCCAGCGAGCGAGCTATAGATAGAGCGAGCGAGCGCCAGCGAGCGAGCTATAGATAGAGCGAGCGAGCGCTAGCGAGCGAGCGAGCGAGCTATAGATAGATAGAGCGAGCGAGCTATAGATAGAGCGAGCGAGCTATAGATAGAGCGAGCGAGCGCTAGCGAGCGAGCGAGCGAGCTATAGATAGATAGAGCGAGCGAGCTATAGATAGAGCGAGCGAGCTATAGAGAGAGCGAGCGAGCGCCAGCGAGCGAGCTATAGAGAGAGCGAGCGAGCTATAGAGAGAGCGAGCGAGCTATAGAGATAGATAGAGCGAGCGAGTGCTAGCGAGCGAGCTATAGAGATAGATAGAGCGAGCGAGTGCTAGCGAGCGAGCTATAGAGATAGATAGAGCGAGCGAGTGCTAGCGAGCGAGCTATAGAGAGAGCGAGCGAGCGCTAGCGAGCGAGCTATAGATAGCTATAGATCTGGGCAAAATTGGGGAGAAGAAGGGAGTCGTGAAGGGAGAAGGCATGTAAGAAAAGGCAGGGAGGGGTACAAGGTTTCATAAGTCGGAGCTTTCACATGTCATATGTCAAAGTCAAGGTTCCATATGTCAGAGCAGAAGATGGGATAGGGAAGGAGAGGAAATGTCACATGTCAAAATCAACGTTGTAATCTACTGTTAATGAAGAAAACCAGTCAGGGGAGAAAAAGATGGGAGAAAGGAGATGAGTGAGGAGAGAGGCAGCAGAGGCAAGAAATGTGAGTAGATCAGTTTAAAGACCGGAAGAAATGTGAGCGAAAGAGAAGGAAACAAACTGTAAGGAAGCTGTTAAAAGGAGACAGCGCTGACGGATGTGTCCATAGTGGTAAGATGTGTCAACTGTGCCTTCCCTTTTAAACTGAATCAATCATTCACATTCCGTCTCAAACTTATTTAGAGCAATTTCCTAATTGCGTTTGCGTTATTTAGATAAGAACGGGAGAACTGAAGAAATGGCAGAATAAGAAGGGCAGAAGAGTGGAGAACGGGCCAGCGGAAAGAAGTGTGGAGAGAGAGAGAGGAGTGTCATTTGTCACCAGAATTGTGTAAGTATTTGCTGCAGAGTAGGATGAAGCAGCTCTACGGTGACAGTTTTCCGACGTCAGCCGTTTTCCAGTATGAGGAGGAATATTAACGACACATTTAGTGCTAAAGAACTTGGATTTGTGCAGGTAAAAAGGGTCGGCACAGAGATGTGTGCAGCATTAAAAAGCTGGCTCTGAGCCCTACCAACCATTTAGCATCAAATTCAGCCTGGTGAATGCAATTACCAAGTAAGATGCAAACCATCCGTCTAAAAGATGATCGTTAAGTATGCAATAAAGCCTCTGATTTTCAGTGAGCATTGAGTGTACTGTACTGAAATTCTTACACTGGTTACTTGTTATCATTGGTCCACTCCAAACAGATATGGAAAAGCTAAAATCCACATGGTGACTCAGTGGTAAGCTCCGTTACTGCATAGCAAGGAGGTACTGGCTTTGGATCCACTAACAAAGTGCGTCCTCATTCAACGCTAATTGTGCCGTCTTATCAGCACAATGTTGCACACATTGTCTCGGTGTTACAGCAGAGATAATGCTTTTCATTTTAGCCAAAATATTCACCTCCAATCTGTACTAGACTCAGACAAAAGGGTGCCTTTGCACGATTGTGTAGGTGGCTAATATTCACACACAGTAAGGCAAAAAATGCCCCAGGCATGCAGAAGGGAATGAATGCGTGTGTCCCTGTGTGTCTGAATGCTTTTCCTAATCTGCTCTGTGTCTGTAATCAGTGCCAAAGTTCACCAGGGGGACATACCTTTTGGGTAATGAGAAAAGAAAGAAAGGAAGAGTTTCTGTAGGGGGAAAGAGGGAACCAGAGAAAAGAGAAGGATGGGGACACAAGTGAAAGACTGATTCATAACTTCAAGGAATCCACGCTGATAAAACCGAGAATGAGAACGACAGGGGAAACATTTGAACGCTACATGAATTGGTACTGAAGGCGCCTGTGTCTTGATTGCTGTGCTGTTCATCTTAGATTAACTGTATCAAAAGTTAAAATTCAAAGTGATTTTTTTCCACATTCCCCAAGCCTTTTGTTCTGTCTGTCTAATGCTCTGTCAACAGAATTTGCTCCCCTGTTCTTCTTCTGCCCTTATGGGAGCACCTTGAACATTTTCTCTCTCTTTCTCTATTGAATGTTAAACCACATACATTAGTAAGGATGGACAGACAAATACAAGTATTTGCTTTTCCACCACCCTAAAATGTGAGCTCGTACCTCCTGCCTGGGTGTGCTTTGGATTAAACAGGATTGGCAGGACTCTTGGCAGTGGGGAACTGGTGAGGGATCATGTCCTTGTGGCTGTAAATAGACTCCTATTGGTTGGTTGGCTCACCTGCAGTGATTAGTGGTGAATTGCCTGAACCTGCCGGGGGGCTAACACCATCTGGGCACCAACCGTAGACTGCATATAATATGGAGGTTTCAGATGAGCCGTTGTGCTCAAAGTGGTTGGCTCCAGCTATCACCATCTTGGCAGTGACAGCGCAGCCTAACTTCCGGCTAATCCAAAAAAAAAGGTGCAAAGAGTTGAGCTGTTGGTTGGTGGAGCTAAGGCTGGCCTGGTTGACTCAGCAGAGCAGACAGCTAGAAGGAAACAGCTGGCAGCTAGCAGCTAGCGTTAGCACCCATCTGTCACTCAAAGCAGCCACAACCTTAAACCTAATATACTGTATATACAGTATATATATATGTACACTATATCTCAAATTCACCCCTATACAGTTGTCATGAAGAGACCAAAACCACTTTGTCTACCAGGCTGTAGACATGTATATTTCTGCTGTAAAGTTGGGCCTCAAGTGGCCATTCAAAGAACTGCAGTCTTTGGCACTTCCGGATTGCTTAATTTCTTAGCCGCTTGCTACCAACACTGTTTCAATGAGGTAGCACATGGCTCTTGACATCCTCTCCAGGTGCTACAGTGGAGTAAGTAGTGACCAGTATCGCAGTACACCAACCCGGCACGTGGCAGGGTTGATATAACTCTGTATGCAACATGTAGTGGCTCTGAAGGAGCCAAATGCTCCTCCTATTTGCTCTGATTCTACCTGACTCACATTTTTCTTCGCATTCGTAAATTGTTAATATGTGGTGAGTGCTTTCAGGTGCAGGTTCAGGTTACTTTTATTTATACCCGTATGTAGACTTGGTTTGCAAATGAGAGAGAGGCATCCATCTCGACAGACATTACAAACAGCACAGACAACAAGACAAACATGATGAACGTACACAAGGCTAAAAATCAGTCAATCAATAAGTAAAATAAATAAGTACACACACGTTTCTATAGCATCTGTGCACTATGCTGTGATTTGTTCACCTGTGATGGCTGCTGGAACAAAGCTGTTTTTATACCGCTTTGTTCTGCACCGTGGGGCCCTATACCTCCGTTTAGAAGGAAGAAGCAGGAATTCCCTGTGCAAAGGGTGGGAGTCGTCCTTTAAAATGGAGCCGGTGATCCGTTGCAACTGTCTGGCGTACAAGGACTCTAGGCCAAGCTGTGACTCCCCAATGAGCCTGCTAGACCTTTTCACAATTTCATACAGAGTTCCTGTTCTTTAAAGAGAGGTTTCCAAACCATGACACCAAAGAAAAGGATAAAATGGATTCAATAAAAGCACAATAAAATAAGGTCATCATGGTTTAGTCAATGTGAAAATAGGACAGTTTCCTCAAACAAAACAAACGTTGGTGCCCCTTTTTGCACACAGCTACACAGTTTGCTTCAAAGTTCAGTTTTGAGTCGATCATTGTCCCAAGATATTTGTAAGACTCAACACAATCCACTGTCTGACCCTTAATGGATATGCCTTCATGTGTGTGGGCTCGTCTTCTAAAATCAACTGTCATGTCTTTGGTTTTAGAGATGTTCAGCTGAAGATAGGACTCATCACACCACTTCACAAAGTCGTCGATGACCGGGCCGTGGCTGGTCTCATTGTCCTAGAGCCGGCTAACAATAACAGAGTCATCTGCATACTTTAAAATGGTCCTATTTTCGTACCTGCTCTGACACACATTTGTGTAGAGGATGAATAATAGTGGCGAAAGCACACATCCTTGTGGGGAGCCAGTGGAGGAGCAAACTTGGTCAGACAGAATTCCATTGACTCTCACTCTTTGTGTCGTATTAGTTAAGTTAAGAATCCAGCCGACGAGATTATGACTTAAGTCAAATTGTTCTAAAAGCCTACTGGTTAAAATATGGGGTTGAATTGTGTTAAAAGCAGATGAGAAATCAACAAATAAAAGTCTGACATGAGATCCATTCCCCTCCAGGTGTTTAAAAAGTAGATTAAACAAAGTGACTGTGGCGTCTTCTACTCCTCTGTGTGGCCTGTAAGCAAACTGCATGGGATCAAGTGCTTGCTCAGTTTTTTTTTTAATTTCTGACCTTACCAGTTTTTCAAAAGTTTTCATTAAAATTGATGTGAGAGCGACCGGTCTAAAATCATTTAGATTTTTGGGACAACTGGATTTAGGAACAGGGACTACCACAGCATCCTTCCAGACCTTAGGTACATGCTGTGCCTGTAAAGATATATTAAAAATGTAGTGGAATACAGGACTCAGTTCTTTTGCACAAGATTTAAGTAAACGACCACAGATGTTGTCGGGTCCATGACTCTTATTTACTCTCGTCTTAAGGAAGGCCTTCTCCACATCCTTTTGGTCTATGTCAAAGTGCTGGTTGTCTTTCAGTTTGTAATTTAGTTCCTGAATTTCATTACTAAAATCAAAGGTATCAAAACGAATATAAAAACGATTGAGGGCAGTCAACCATTCCAGAGACATCTGAGTGTTAAAATGGCCTCCTAGCCATCTTTTAAAAGAGGCTTATTATGTAAAGTACACACCCACCACACACTGCTCTGTTAACTTGGTGGCAGTGATTATGGAAATAGATGTTCAGAAGCTGATACGTGTTTTCTTAGATTAGTAATTTCATGCACAGCAACTCATTGGTAGAAAACTATATTTTGCATGAACATCCAGCAGTCGGTGTAAGACGCATAGAAAACACATGAGAAGAGAATTTAATTTTGAGTACTCTGAAGTTCAAGTTGCAAGAGGCCCGGTTTGTCGTGATGAAAAGGAAGGCGGCGACACTGTGAATTAGAGCCACTGAACACAACCATAAACCTTCTGGAGCGAGCTATTACAGGGAATGCTGCTAAATATTGACATAAATCTTTTTTTAATTAATGTCAGTGGCGCAAGTTCATTTCATGAACAAAGCTTGTTGTAAAGTGTTTTTTGAATTTTGATATTTTACGTTCTCTGTGGATTCAGACCGTAGTATTAAATATGTTGAATCATGAATCCAGCCATCCTTGAAAAATAGCAACGATCGCATCTTATCACTTGTTTAAAATACAATAGTACAGAGAACCTCATGTTCCCTCTTCTAGGCTGTTAAAGGGTACATGAGCTGCAGAAATATGAGGTTACACTGAGAGGAGTATAAAGCAGACCCCTTTTCAATTCAACTGTCTAACATCTTGTCGGAACTGTATTTTCTCTTTAAGCAAATTCAATTTTAGGAAGGAATTTCATGAATACATTACATTGATATTTTTTTCCCATATGGCCATTTCAAAAGGTATTGGAGGTTTATTTTTTCTTTATTTTGTTTTGTGGATGTTACTCAGTTTATAAAAGACACTGTAAACATGTTAAAAACATAATTGTAAAAGTGCCAGGGTTAGCAAAATATCTGAATTTGACTCATAATGCCTAAACTGAAATATTGTATCAATACATTTAAATAACTATAATGACATTCTTTTCTGGTAATACGCTGCTGATAGCACACACACACACTCACACATATTCATGGCCAGACTTGCAATCATGACATCGCTCCCTGTTTCTCTATATCTTCATCTCTCTGTCTCCCCTTGTGTGTTTTGCAGCATCTCATTTTCTCACACTGCAGAGAGGGAAAGACAGATGAGGGAGACATGATATGATGTGATCAAAGAGATGAATTGATTTGCGATGTGACTGGATTTAAACAGTCCTCTCAGCAGACATTACTTGACGCCACGACTTTAGAAGGTCAGAACAAAATAATCGTTCATTTATTGTTTTGTTTTGGAAAATTTGTAAAGCCGCTGTTTTTCATGGATTTATTTTCTCTGGGCTGCTCCATTTGAAATACAGGTACGTCCAGAAAACCCAAGTGGCCCTTTGCAGCAAGCTGCACACAAAAATATGAGCAAACAGTTCAGAATACTAAAAGCATTACAGAAGGTTAAGGTTGCCCACCATGAGAGTCGGATGCAAGATTCCACAACCAACCTATATTTCAAGGACTTTTAGTATTTTCATGTTTTTTTCCCCTCAAATTTCACATTCTTCCCGATGCGTTTTTCATCTCTGGGACGCATAGTATTAAGTATTAAGTGATCTTCATCTGCATGCCAAATGACCTCTCTCACAGCCATTAGCCATTTTTATTTTCTTTTGCCACTCGCGTTCCTTGAAAAAGACTCGCCCTATACTCTGCCTCTAATTGGCGTGTACTCGTTAGCTTTGTTTAGGTTACGGCTCCTGGTCAAGAGAGAGACGGAAAGTAGGGTTAATGATTTCAACTTTACTTCTAAGCGCCTAGATTTGATGTTCGTCGATTAGTTTCCAAGATGATAATTACGTGATTTTTATCTTAAAAAACGTTCTCTTCATAGATGATAGATGAGGCCTATAGCTCCAAATGAATAAGTAAATCCTCCGAGGAGATGTTAAGAAAAGAAGGGAAATGAGCTTTTAATAAGTTTAGAATTAACACAGTAGAACGCGACATCTTCAGTGAAGAGTGATGAGATGTGGGGCGTCTCCAAAGTGTGTTTTCAAATAACTATTTGCTCTCACTTTCTGTTTGAAACATTGCAGCCCGTCTGTGCTGCTTCCGGCTCCAGACCTCTCTTTCTCACAGCTCTTTCTTCCCGTCTCTCCATCCCTCTCCGGTTGTTTAACCTGTTGCCATGACAACTCGGACTAGTCTGCTTTGAAAGCTCTCGCTACGATTTGACTTGATGGTTAACCTTTAAAGACACACATGCGAATACATTTGCACACACAGATCTTTCGCCCCGTTGACCTAACGAGAAAGAACAATTCCGTTTCTTTCCCCCTTTTTTTATTGAAAGATGCACATTTAGCTCATTTGATTGTCTTTACAGATGAATATCCATAAACCGTCTGAGAAATACTGATACTGTTTGAATTTATTCAGTCATTAGACCTGTGTGTTTGTACGAGCATTATTGTAAACGCTATAACGATGGTAGACTGACCCTCCCGTAGGAAGATGCACTACTCTGCATTGTTACTAATTCATTTAGCTCTCTAGTATTTGAGATACGGTCCCAATTATTCTAATCCAGGCTAATGTAAATGTCCCAGTCACAAGAACCACATGCAAAACAAAGCACTTGAGTCTTTTGAAAAAGATTGTATTATTGCTGTGAATATTAATTTGATGTTTTATGAAAAGTGATTCATTTACAGATCTAATTAGAGTTTGTATTTGCCGACAGACATTCTCCTGATTGCCCTTAGTCAATATGACATTAATGGGCATGTGGCAAACTTATTGTGGTGCTCCCGTCGGCCAATCATTTACTCCACTTCTCATTGTAATGTGTCATTTATGACACATTCTTGTCGTCTCTGTCAAGGGCCTGGCTTGAATTCACATCCATCCACTTTACTTGCTTAGCGCCCACCTACAGGAGCAGAATGGATGCTGCAGTGACAAACGGCTTGAGAGAAATGTCAAAGCGGTGAAAAGAACACACACACACAGACAATTAAAAGGCAAATTATGTGCACTGGAATTCCTCATTTTTAGCCGATTCAGTGCAATTCAATTCTCAAAGATGAGAAGAAGTGTTACGGCTCTTTTCACATATTGTCGTGCCAGCCGACTGCAGTCTTCTGATACCAAAGAAAGTCCTGTTTTGTTAATTAGATCAAAGGCTTTCTGATTGGTTAATTAGCTCTTATCGCATTTCAAACCAGTGTGTCAGAGCAGAAATGTATTAATGCTGCTGTTTAGATGTTGTTTTTGTCGTTGGTTTTGCTTTGTGGGCTCCGACATTCGGATGTTACGTGCATGCAAAAGTGCACGCACAGCCACACATGCACGCTATGTAAAAATACATTATTCTCAAACACGCAGACATCCAACTGTATACTTTTTATGTTGGATTCATTTCAAACACACAAATCTTTTGTTTAGCTTAAGAAATTATTTCTTATTCAAGAGTATACAAACTAATTTCACTCACAAGAAACAAAAAGACAGGAATGAATGAATGTGAGAGAGGGAGCTGCTGAAATGAGATGAAGAGGGGAGGACAAGAAAGGCGGTGGAAAGAAACTAAATTAGTAATTTGACAAGTCCAATAATAACCCCTGACATTTTCTTCTTCTTGAGCTTTTTAGAACCACAGAACAGATCATGCATGCTTGCTTTTAGGTAATGTCACACAGTCAGTTGTGCATCATACCTGTAGCTCAACGAGTGGAACACTGTCGCACTGGGCCTGAGTGCAAAATAAACAAAAGCAACATAACATCACATACACGCCACATTTAGGATGGCAATAACCAGCACCCAAATGTAGACTCTGAATGCAGCACTAGTCTAACAAAAGACGGTTTTATAAAGGGTGAAGACCGGCTTCTGTCAGCAATGGGAAAGCAAAACAAGGCAAAAAATACCAAGAAATACTGGGCAGGCAACAAGTCATTAATAACAGCCAGGCTGGTAGAGTTGGAGGAAGGTGAAACACCAAGGCAGTGTGGGCGACCGGACGGCAAACGGGTGAAAAACACAGGCGGTTTGTTGACACTAGGTAGACACGTTTTTAGCGTATCTGCTATAGTGCTGCCATGTCCAATTCTCTGTTCTGGAGAAGACACAGTATAGTCTTCTATACAGAAGTCCTTTCATAATAAGTGGTTCAAAAGGAAACCACTACAGTATTATTACTTGCACATGAAGTAATGAGATCATGAGAGTCATCTGTGGAGGCGGGTGTTCAGGGGTCTGTTTTAGGAAGCAGGTTTAACTCTGAGCCGAACCCTGAACTCTGAGTGGACTCGCCCCGGGATGGGAGACCCTTTATTTTCTCTCACAGAACAGCTGATCAGAGTCAGTTCAGCCAACTCTGAGTTTGCTCACCCAGATTTAAGCTTCCTGTTGTTTCTGGAAGCAGATTGATAAAATAATAATAATGGAACTCAGCTTACGCCATTGATCTTGTTTTATTATTTTATTAATATTTCTGTCTGGGATCCATTTATTATCTGGAAGTAGTATTGTTTTCACCTGGCGGTTCTGATGGGCAGGTTGGAGGTTAAGCTGCATGCAGTGGCGGCTGTTCCTCTGTGGACATTTCTGCATCTTTAGTAGTTTGTTCAATTATTTTTCTTCCATCTTGATTATGGCACCTTTTGCCAGTTTCTGCTCGCAGTGGGCTTTTAAACATGCAGACGGACAGAACTGCGCTCCTCCCGTGTTCGGTTCACGGAGTTGGTTAATTAAAGCGGTAGTAAGAAGTAAGTCACCTCTCTTTCTTGAACTGAAGAGCCTGAGTTTCCTTCATCTCAGGATTAACAAACTCAGAGTTTTCACTTCACCTGCTTTCTGGGCTCAGAGCACAAGGGCTGATGAGGAGATGGACACACACAGAGGACACCTGGTGCACAGGTGAGAAATCTAAAAGGTAAACACAGAGAAGAGGAGCAGACAGATGCAGCAGGAGATGCAGCCGACGTCATAACACACAGTGCTGGAGACTGTAGCCCTCAGGCTTACAAGTGGGAAATAATTGCACAGTTCAGTGCCACTGACAATACTCATTTTGGAAGCCATTTGAATAAGCTATCAGAAGCAGGCACCTGGGACAGTGGATATTATCAGTAAAATGTCAAGGAAAACTGGCATGAAAGTATAGGTGTGGTACAAAAAACACACCATTCTGTCTTCGCTCTGTGTCTGAATGAGTCATAAACCCCCAGAGAATGTATTATCCCCCCCCCCCCCTACCCTTAATCCAACCAATGGGTACTGGCTTTGGAGTTGTTCCGATACCAGTATGGGGAACGCTTCTGATACAGCCTAAAATGCTGAATCGGGCATCGCCGAGTACAGGTCTCTACGTACCTATCAGACAGATATCACGTTATCAGATCACCCATGGAAATCCCCTCATAAAAACATCTATTTCTTGGTAAAAGCTTGTTCATGAAGTGAATGAAAGTATGGAGAAAATACCGCCAAGAAACCTAAAGCCGGGCTCAGACTGCAGGATTTTGGGATGATTCACTTCTCCTGACAATTAGAGAGGGAATATGGACCGGGACCTTGGTCGCTACCGATGCTATTGCCAGATTATCTCGTAATGGGAGGGGGTTTACAGATCTAATCTTCAACCCCCGAACCAATCCCAGCCTCATCGTGGCCTTCCCAATTAATTTGATTAATGTTTGATATTTAGGAGTTAAAATCTGAATGATTGCATCAATACTTTTCTGTGCTGGACAACAATAGTCAAGGTCAAACCACAGCAGCTGACGTTGTTTCAAAACGACGCTAAACGTTCTCGTCCTTGAGGCTAACGTTAGCTAGCATAACGCTGTTGTGCGATACTATTACCGACATTTAAAATCTCACCTCCAGTTCTCGCTGAAGAATAGAAAACCCGTGTTGACCACCCCAACCATTTGTCATCCAGACTGTTTTTTTCTAACTGCAAAGCGTGAGCAAGTTGTAGCTCCACGTCAGTCTCCGATTTGTTTACAGGTGGTGCATCTCTCCTTCTGGCACAATCATCTGAATAATAACCTGTAGTGTGTGAACCACCGTTATTTACTTGTCTTGTAGATTAGAGACGAGAACATCTCTGAAGTTTCTCCTTATGTGCTGGCAATCGGATTTCAAAATTGGTTAGGATTTATGTTGTCCGAGTCTGGCTTTACTAAGTCATTTCACACAGTGCACAGTTGTGATTTGATTTGTGCAAGTCTAAATGTAAATAAAGATGATAGACAAAGTGATGGTGTCAAAGTGCCTCCTTTAATAATTCCTAAATGTAAATAATTCAAATTAAATGCACTGAGTTTAGTGCTGAGGTGAGAGTTAATGTGTGAGAGTGTGTGTGTGTATTTGTAATGGTCTCAGATCAAGGCCAGATGAATATGTATGCGTTCGTCTGCCAGCTGTAGAACTTGAAGAGGACCACGGGTTGTTTTGTGCCGTTACCAGGGTTACACCATTACTGGCCACTGGGGTTTTAAGGAAGGGTTGCAAAAAGTAACCCCACACAATGCCCGTCGGAAGATAAAGTGCTTTCCTTCTCGGATGCTTCCCCTGGGTCACTGTCTGAATACCTGCCAGTCGGCCTGTCCATCTGTCTTCACAGTGTCTCGCATTAGTCCGCTGTCTGCCATTTGTGGAAGTCTTAAGTGGTAATTTTTTACACTGGCAAATTTCAGCCCTGAATGTGAGAGCAATTTCGGAAGTGATTGTACCATCTTTTTTAGAAGTCAACTCATTTGCCAGATGAGTCACTAAAAACCTAATTTGGACAAAGCTGTGTTGAGAGGTTCCGATTTATATAAACCCCTGAAATAATTAAGAATCGAAAAAAGGATTTTGAATGGCTCTTGCATGGCTCCGTTTCGACTGCTCCGCATCGCTGAAGCAGATGCCTTGACGCTGAACGTCAGCCAACGCGTGAGGGAGCATCTTTTAGGCGCACATTTTTGTCACGTTTTTTTTTTTTGTCGTGTCTTTTTATAGTGTGCATCCGACAGAAGTTGCTGATTCTGTTTTTGTGTCATCGGAATTAAATGAGAACGCATCAGTGGGGATTACAGAGATTGAGTTGAGTTTAAGGGAGTTAGAGAGATCGTCTGAGCGCCCATCTGTTCCTCTGCGTTCCTCTGCTTTGTATTTGTGTGCCTGTGTGTTTCTATGTCTCTTCTTGGATGGCTGTGTATGTGAGGCGTTCGCTCTGTTCCTGTGAATAAATGTGTGTTTTTGTACGGAGTGCAGCCCTGTGCAACATGTATGACTATCTCAGAGGGACAGCAAGCTTTCTGTCTTTCACAGTTGGTCAGCAAAGCACGACTCTCGCTCTCTTTTTCTCTCTCATTGTGTATTTGTGTGTTTGTGTGTGGAGTTCATGTGTGCATGGGGCCTAGCCATAAGACTAGCTAAGCCCCAAGGTGACCTAAGAGAAGTGTTTTAATGGTTACAACATATCCTCTTTATCCCGACAGGTAGAATATAGACTCAACAAGACTAAGCGGTAGCAACAGGTTGTAGTCCTCTCGGACCCTGGTCAGAGGGCGGTTACAGGTCTGCTGGTTCGCAGAGTAAGTTAGCACAAGGTTAGGATGTGACTAGCAAATCATTGGGCATTATTAGCACGTCGTTAGAACTTCTAACTACGCAAGCTAGATGTATACCAGTGCTCCAGACTAACATTTCCACTGGCAGTTGTAAGAAATTTGAGTGTAGAACTGTGTGTTTAGAAGCTATAATAAAAGTGTTTAATGATTCATATTTAAGAATTCATAATTAGTCATAATCATAAGTGTTTTGGATGAAGCTTTCGCCAAAAGGTGCAAAGTCTTATCTTTTATATAGAATGTTTATCATAGAAGGGTTAAGCCATAACAGACAGTCATTGAATGTGTTAAGAACGAAGGGACAGAGAGTCTTTTAGACAGGCGATTACAGGGGGCACCTGGGACCTGGGAGTTAGCCAATCGGAATTGTGATGGACAGAAGGGGAGGGGTTTCAAACAGGATGTGGGAGGTTTCATTTTTAAGTCATTTTTTCTCTTCTTGCGGTGGCTCTCAGCGGAGAGACATGTTTTACGGGCTGAGGAGCTAAAGATGAGTTTTTCTTTTGTTTCATATTCCATAGAAGTAGTGTACTTCACTGTATAATTGTATTTGCTTCAGTAGGATTAAATTCCTTTTAATTGTAAACCAGTTTTGGTAGATTTATTATCGCAGCGTCTCTACTGTAAACGGCAGCTAGACCACGTGCTCTGGCCTCCTCTCTGTGGGGTGAAATCCAGCCCCCCACACAGCACATGATTTGGTTGCACCCCTTTTTTTTTTGGGTACAGCATGGAATTAATTAGTGGTGGAAATAACTAAGTCATTGGAGAAGAGAAGACTGAACTAAAATCTGTGTTTATTTCCACAGCTACACCGGGCCGTGGGTTTGCAGCGTTGTTGGTGGCACTCATCGCATGCTTAAAAGGTAATAATTCAAATTCATCAATGGTGCGCAGATTGATTTTGCGAGAGCAACTGAAGGTGGATACGAGGGCTGTCACAAGCAATTTCAAAACAATTATAGTCATCGGTTTTGTTGGATGTAATTGTTTATTGCCGAGAGAGAGAGAGAGAGAGAGAGAGAGAGAGAGAGAGAGAGAGAGAGAGAGAGAGAGAGAGAGAGAGAGAGAGAGAGAGAGAGAGAGAGAGAGAGAGCGAGAGCGAGAGCGAGCGAGCGCGAGCGGTACTGGTACAATAAGGAATGCACTTATTTTTTACAGCCCATGGAAAGAAACGTCATGACTGATAAGATTAGCCCATACAGATGTGCAGGGGGAGGGCAAAGCGGAAATTTAATTCATTAATTTGTAAAATAATATCGTACAATACCTTTATCGGAGTAGCCCATAGGACAACCCCCCCCCCCCCCAACCTTACAGCCAACATCATTACGTGCTGTTAAAAAGAGAAAGTATGTGAAGGAATTTAAACAAAGTTTTGGGAAAATTGGGAGGGTGGGTGTAGACCCCCCCCCCTTCTCCTCTCTTTCTGCCTATTCTTCTCTCCCTTCTGGCCTACTGCCTTCTCCAGCTCAAAGTATGCGTGTGCGGGTTATTGCTGGATGAGCAGTCATACTATGAGAAGTCTAATCCGTCATTAGGAGACAGAGGAGCTACACAGGATTTGAAAGACACAGAAACAACCTGACGTGTGCCTGGACGCACAAATGCTAAATTCAGAAGGATGCATTATGCAAATGAACAGGAAAGAAAATATGCACGCTCCTATTATTTTTTTGCCATATTTCACATGTTCAGATGAAACAAAAAACGTTTTATAAATCCAGCATCTCCTGAAATCCCGGCTGTTGTTTTACACCTACATGCTAAACAAGAAAAACGTAATCTCTGTAAATATAATTTTTATCTCATCCAGAGTAATTTGTCTCACCCATGCTCATGTCTTCACAGATATGGATCAGTGTATTCAATGTCAAGAAACAAGGCAGAACAAAGTTTCTCAGATAGGTTGAACATTTACACAATGATTATTAATTAATTGATTGACAATGAAAACTAATTTTAAAGTTGTAAAAGAGGAATTCTTCATTTTTTTGTGTCCTGTGGCTTTGATGATTGGTGGGCCGGTCGCCACATTGCGATCTCAGCTGTGGTCCAAGTTGTTACAACCCGAATTACAAACACTTCAGAGTGAGATGTGGACACCTCCTGCTTAATTAACAACAGCTAAGGAGGATGTTCCTGCTGCAGCGGCTGACAAACTCAACATATCAACCTTCAAATGCATCCCGACAACTCTGCACACTGCCTCTCCTCTGCCTTCTCCATTTCCAAGGACAGGGTCCAGCTTGTTCGTCCTGCTGGGCAGCTGATTGGCTGGCAGCTGTCCTTCATGAGGGGTGAGTAAAAAGGGCAGGAAGGACTACCGACTGTTCCAAACACACTCTTTTTGGAGACTTCAGCCATGTTTCAATGTCCAGTACCACCCGCCACCTTCACAGCTCCCTTCACAAAAACTCTCCACATCAGTCAAATGTAACACTCCTTGTAGAGCTGACGTTTTGTTGCTGCAATCCTACAAATTACCTTCAATTGTCAGGGTACTTTGCACTTAAGTTGCAAGTAATATATACATGCCTATTTTCTTTTTCTACTGTTCTCAAATACACCGCTGCCTTGCACGGTAATGTGTGGCCTTATTTTCCACATTCGCCGCAACTTGCAATTTTATTGCATTAGCTAATTCCTCCACATTTATTTAGCTATTTACATAAATCACTTCAGATGTAGAGTGGTCTGAGCCAAGCAGGGTTGCTTTTTCACTAGAAAAATGCTATGTGTGCATATATATACTTGATATAGAGCCAGACAGATGCACTTTGTACAGACTCATCTGTACACGTCTACTTCTTGCAGGTGAAACTTTCTTCCATGACGTTTGCAGGTTGCCATTGGCAAGCAGGTGGATGGGTCGAAGTAATCCAAAAATTGTTGACACCAATTTATTCTCGAAGTTGAAATTTCGGTTCGCTACGAAAGAGCCGGTAAGAATCGTGGTTGAGTTTCCTGTTTAAACAGTCCTTGCGAGTTGTCCTGTCTTTACGTAGAAGATGATAATAACAGCAGTGTTATTACTGTTTTGTGATACTGCGGCCATGTGTGTAGGCCGGACAATAGGAACATGTAGAAAATGCAAAATTCATACGGGGGGGAAAAAAGGTTAAAAGACTTTGGGAGCAGCATGGAATAACAGCCCCAAGGTCCATGCCAGTGTTGGAGCCCGTCTGTGACTCCAGGTCTCCGAGCGTTTGTGATGATATTGTGCATGTGAGTGGTGTCACGGTCTGATCTTTAGAGAAAGGTCAGACCGTTTGGAAGAGGAATAGAAAGACCACGCTCAGAAACACATGATGCCTGGTGATATAGATCCACTGCAAACAACCAAACCAGACTTTGTTGACCGTTATCTATATGTCTAAGTAAGGAGTAATCTAGAAACTGATATAATTCATACATGTGTAGTGTCTTCTAACCATAACCAGTGTCATAACTAATACGCTAAAGGATTTAGTCCCTTATACATAAAGATATGAATGGTCTCCTTCTGTGTATTCACTGCTAAATATAAAAGGCTTTTTCTTCCAGTACATGACCATAGGGAAGAGAATACAAATGAAAGGGAGTGTAAGACAATGTTATTGCCTAAACATTGCTTCGAAGTATTCTTTGTTCATAATGGGGTGGATTGCTTACACACACAAACACGCACACTGAGGGAGAGAAAGCCAACAAAAAATATGGTTTGCACAATGGCGCTGTGCCCTGTAAGGGATACATAACTGATTCTCATTCACTGACAGAGATGAATCCTTCATTTCTTCACACACACTGTAGATCATTATGGCCATTTAAATCATGTGCATTCATGGTATGCTAATGAGACGTCACAGTGGTGCGGTTGGTGTGTTTTTCTTATTAGGCAGAGAGATGGTAATCAGGGATGTATCAATGTCATTGTGGCAGTGAGTGAGCTCATGCACGGGATCCTGTCTTAACATTATTGTAATTGGATGTAGATTATGTTTCTATATTAACAGAGGTGTGGCCATATCATCTTTTATTTCAATAATTAAAGATTCATTTTGAAATATCTCTAAATTGATGGCAAACCGCTGCTGCCTGTGGCAAATGTCTCGCTTGCAGTTCTTGGGTATATAAACTATGAAGATTAGCATTCACAGTTATTCTTTTTTTCTGTTTATAACACACATGGTTTTACCCGAGCATAGCATGGTGACAAAGAAGAGAAGAAAGTCTGTCAGAGAACTATAGAGATGGCGTGTTAATTAAATCACTTAACTGGCCAATTAACAAATGATGAAGTGTCATGATGCCCCTGGGAGACACACATGCACAAACACCCACCCACACACACGCACGCACGCACGCACGCACACACACACACACACACACACACACACACACACACAGGAACAGCTGTTGAGGTTCCCCATTGCAATTTGATGAGGCCAGATCTCACATCCACATCCACATCTTATCTCTGACGCATACACTTCCTGATAATTTGACTTGTGCGTGTATCTTTGTGTGTGTTTTTGTCTGGTAAAAAAAAATACTCAGTAAGAAAACATTCAAAGAAAATCAGCAAGACTCACCTCTTTCTTCTCCCGTCCCACTACGAAGGCAACATCTGCACACAGCTTTGCTCAATCGATCCGATGCCAGAGAGTACTTTGAAAGACAATAGCAGAATAGTGACACTAATGACACACTGCCCTGACTCTAACCAATGATACCTCTTGTTCATGTTGACCCAATGTACATATCCGTTTTGCTGGATTCAAACAAAATGTCAAATGAATGACGATGAAGCCCCCTGATGGCAAGCAGGCCTTGCTGTTGTGTTTTTGCGCTGTCCCTCAGAGAGATTATGTGTAGAGAGAACAATGGTTACATATATGATCACGATCCACAAGTGGGGCTCTGTAGGCTTTAGCCATTCAACTTCACAAATCTGCACACTTTCATTTAGCACGTACACGAGGATTAGCCCATTCAACTGTACGGTGGCTGGCTGTCATGAAAAAAAACCAGCAGCAACAAGATTACTTCTCATCCGCCTTGTCCTCTATGACTAGTAGAACAGCAGGGGGACTCGCTAGACGGCTCTGCAAGGAGTCTGATAGCTATTCTTCCTGCCATGACACTGACTGACTCAACAACATGTAACTTTAAGCCTTGCAGCATGTCGGCCTGCTGAAAGCTGCCCCTCTCCAGATAGTCCACCTGGGTTACTGTCTTCATTTGTTGCAATACTTCATTACTAAAATCAAGGTTTAAATGAGACTGATGGGGAGGACCAGAGATAGGAAGAGAGTATGTGTGTGTGTGTGTGTGTGTCGATAGCTTATTTTTTAGTGGGCGGTATGGACTTTGTCAGTTTTATCTGACTTGTTTTTCGGCCTGATAAGCACCATTACCTTGTTTGCTGGTCATGGCAATGGCCTCATCTGTGCAAACACTGAGACAAGTCAGCCCTTTTCAACTCCGTGTTCCCATCTAACAGCCAATATATTTTTTCCAGTGTCCCTACTCACTACCTCGTCCTTTGGGGGGGAAACCATTTTTAAAGAAGCAGCTGCGCCACGTTGTCCATGTCTGTGCTTTCATTCACTTGCAAAACAAATTACAGGCTGGCACTCTCCTGCTCCACAAGCTAAAGTTAGACCTCTCTATCGGTCTTCATCGGATGTTGTTCTTTTCAGAACCCAATACACCTTTGATACAATCAAAAGCAGTAGCATCTTTACCGTGAGCATGGCGACTGGGTAGCTGTGTGTAGGTTCAGGATGGGTCCCCTGGGTTGAATGGGAACCAGAAGACAGCTGAAATGAAAAGCAAAGCATTTATTTTCCTTTTTTTTTTTAATCTTCCAGGACATCCGATTCTTCTTCAGACGGGAAAAGACTCCCTTACACTTCACAAAGTATAAGCCTCTGTTACATAGCCCCATTGCAGCTTTGTTTCCCATCCGTCCCAGTATAAGACGCAGCCAGCTGTGAGATCAGAACGCTCCTCTGACCTCAGCTCTTGTTGTTGCCAGTAGATCAGCCCATAGAGGAATGCAATGTAAAGAACATTTCCTGTACCAGTGATCCTGCTCCTGCTGTCAAAGGACAGCCTGCTCAAACACATCTGCTCACAGAGGGCAGCCGGCTTTAGAGAAAAATGAAAAGGAAGTGTCACAAGCCTGATCTCTGCTTTGCCGAGCAGCAGGTTTAGCTGGATGGTAAGATGATGAGGAGAGCGGTGACTCAACCCTGCTCTTCACTCCAGCTGGGTCCAGGGACGATGGCCACGGAAATCAGCCCCGGTGTCTTTGAGCCAGAGCCGTAGGCCTCGCTCCCCTCCGGGCTGATGTACTGGGCACTGAAGAGGTTTTTTTTTTTTTACACCAGGGATGCAGTTGGCTTCTACTCACCAAAGCAGGCTTCGAACTGAGACATCATTATCGGCCGTGTCCATTAGCCCAAACACTGTTACCCAGACCCCGTGGAGCATGAGGCTGATTTTAAGCCGGGCTTGTCGCGAGCCCTCACCTGCCGATGAGGCTGCATGCGGGGGGAAAACCAGCTACGACAATGGGTCCATGGCGAGGGCTGCGATAGGAGAATAACCTGCATGCTCCTCTGCTGCTATCGAAAGAGACATGGAAGGGAATTTAAGTCACGATTAAATAGTTTAACGCTCTTATCAGCAGGGTTAGAGGAAGGGTTCGTAAGAGGTGGTGCCGCCCTGCTTGGCAATGCACGGAATTGCCAAGCGGGGCCACTTCTCTCTCTGTTTAGCGATCGAGCTGCAGTCCCTTCTGAATACCCAGATCACCTTTTGTTTATGAAGCACTTTTTCCCCTTCCAGTGGGTGTTTATTACAGCAATGCAAAACCTTTAATGAATCCATTTAATCTCTCGGGAGAAGCAAAACAAACTGTAAAATGTGAAAATGCTGCAGATTATCGAGTTGTTCTTCATCTATCAGGTCAAGTATATGCTTTTAGTCGGCCACCTGGGATAAACCAGCATTGTCAGTTGGTCAGGTTAAATAAGAGTACTTTAAAATGTGTTGCTATAGCAACCTTCAGATGAGCCTGCGGTTAATGAAGCTGGATACACACAAGTTGTGGGATCATAATTAGCTCCGTCCCCTCAGGGGAAAAAAGGGAGGTGGCAGCTTTACACTGCCTATTTGCTGTGTGATCTGCAGACCGGATTTCAGCCTCGGCACCGTCGTGATATGAGACTCCCAGCTGATGACCAAGAGCTTTGGAGTCATCTTAAATCAAATGCACTCAGGTGTTTCAGTGTCTAAGACTTTGCAGCTATATATTTTTTAAACCATAGAGCTGTGTTTGTCTGATTTTAAATGGTCAGAAAAATAGGATGTTTAGCTCCAGTGTCCTCAGTATAAGCCCACTGTGTGTCTGTCTCTGTAGAGCAACTATCTCAAATGACACGGGGCGGTGTTATCATTTGGATAAATGTCAAATATTCTGCACTTATGGCCGAATCACACCCTTCCATTTCTCTAGCTTTCTCCCCCTTCATCCCTCTCCCTTCTCATTAGCAGCCCCCCTCCCCCCCATCACTCATCCCTCCTCATTTCTCAGTCAGATGGAGCTTTGCAAGGCAGAAGGTCACAGAAATGTCTCACTTACACACACAATCTCACTCTCTCTCTCTCACATACACACACAGACACACTTGGTCTCCCCTACTTTTCTCTCTCACACACTTGCACTCTTTCTGCTCTCCCTCACGCGAGAATGCATTCATTATTAAATGTCTCTTCCTCTATCTCTCTTCCTTTGAATACAGTTATTCTTTTTGGTCAGACTCCCTGGGCTTGATTTTGATACAAGAGGTGACAGATTCGGGGTCGTGACCTAAAGCTGCAACGGTATATTCAATACCCAGAGGAAAGAAGCGAGCAACACTTTCATTTGGTGCCTTTGAGCAAGAAGAAGAAGAAAGAAGAAGAAAGAAGAAAGAAGAAGAAGAAAGAAGAAGAAGAGGAAGAGGAAGAGGAAGAAGAAGAAGAAGAAGAAGAAGAAGAAGAAGGCGGCACTTCACATCTCCAATGTAGCTGCAAAGTAGGGTACAGAAATCTGGTTTCACAATTCACCCATTCACTATTTCCTGAACTATAACTGAACTGTATGACATATATATATAACAAGCACGTCGCATTCATTGAGTTGATAAGAGTGCGTGGTAGAATAGTAGCACGGCTGTATGTGGTTTTCTTATTCGGTTGGCGCTTTGGGCTCAACTGTAGTGCAAGATGTATTTATTTGAAAGTGGTATGTTAGCATCATAAGAATAAGTATGTTTTCATCTTCAAATAACCCAGACATGATTGAAACGTGGAGGCAGGAATCGAGACAAACAGTTAAAACAGCGGGGCAGAGTGTCCTCCAGTGCTACTCTTTTGACAGTGCTGACAGCAATGTTAGCTGGCCGGGAGCCAGAGGAGAGACCCCACTATCCAGCGTTTATAATGTACCCCTCTCAAAAAAAAAAAAATGCCACAACTATGAAAGGAGCTTTAACAGGTGCAGAGAGGAGCAGGAAGCCCTTAAGAGCACCTGAGAGCTTTTTGTAGCCGTTTTTCTTCAGCTTCTTGTTTGTGGAGATGCGAGCTTGTAGTTTCTCATTCAGTCTTCCAAGATTTCCAAAGTTGACTGAAAAGCTGCAATTGCCTGCCTTCTGCACTCGGCTCCCAAAGCAACCAATGCCTTGCCTTATTTATAAGGTTTATTTTCTACAAGTTGTGCATAGTTCACATTTACTTGTATTCTTCAATTCGTAATGCTGCTGTATATCGTTGTCTAGTTCTATTCTGGGTTTAGGGATTGAAGAACATTCAATCTGCACCTGCATGTACTAATATAATGTACTGTTTAATTTACATGGTGTCAGAGGACACCGCGCACAAATTGACAGTCGTGGAGGCAAGGCAGTGTTCAGGGCCGTGTCACACATCGGTTGACCTTAAGGTTCCGCTACCAACCAATCTCAAATTCAAGCCTTCCAATCCATAATCAGTATTGACTGCCACAATGGACACATTGACATTGTCTTTAGTTGTAAACAAGAATCGTGTCAGCTCAAAACATCTGTCTTTTACACATGTTCCTGTCTGTAAAACACAGTGGTTATCAGGAGACCTCCAGTCTTTAGTACACTAAGACACCCAAACACCATTCCAGTCTCTTCCACTCAAGCTCACCAACAGCGTAAAGGCCCACTTGACTATCAGATTCAATCTAATGTGGTTAAAGGACCCGGAGGGGGCCTTCAACGGTGGTTCTGCCTCCGGCGCCAGAGACACGGAGTCGGGCTGGTCGGTTGATCCGGGCCCCCAAACATTAATGGTTGGGACTAATCTCGGGAGTTGGTGAATTCTGGGGGGAGGCATGTAGGGGACGACCGAATTCACGGGGTCCCTTTAAGGAAAGGGGCGTAACCCTGGTGACAGAGGGGGTTAAAGGGTGACAGGAAGTGAATGTGTTTTATGTTTTGTATGGATGGAAATAAACGGCCACAAGGTGCAGCCAAAGGGAATACTCGACTCCTTGTTTATTTCCACGCACCTACACTCTCCTACTTTTCAATTATACTTTAAAGAACCAATCCGAGCATTAGGAGCTACTTTCTAATCCTGACATACTTGACATTGTTTCTGAGTTGGCTTGAAGTGCGGTGTAACAAGTGGCTTCACGGCCGTCTGGCAGGCGGAGAGAAAGGTAATTGTGCCGTGGTCCGAGAAACATTGACAGTGAGTGACAGAAAAGAGAGGGGCGAGGTAAGCAGAGGTGCATAGCTGTGTAACACCCACAAAGGATGACAACAGAGAGGCAGAATCAATAGTCCTACTCTGTGTTTGCACTCACTAAGACATCTCCGAAGTGACCCCACCATAACCACAGAGATTAGTTGTCACACACTTGTCAACTCCACACTCCCTCTGCGCAATGGCGACTGATTGTGATTCTGTGAGTTCGCGCGTGTGTGTGTGTGTGTGTGTGTGTGTCCGTACGGCATTTCATGCCTTTTGAAATGGTTTGAGTCGTCAACAAAGGTGTTTTTCTTGCCGTCTACTTTCTCATGTGAAAGCTATATTACACTTGTGGAGGACTGAAAAAAAAACCTCTCTTGGACTTCCAGCACTTCTGGGATCAGCAGATCGCTGAACTCAAATGATGCAAGAAAGATTTTTTTGTTTTTCCAAACTTTTAGCACTATTTTAATGGACTGTGCCACACATACTGTAGTGTAATGTCTCTAACGGTACAATGATGGTTAGAGCAAAGCTTTGGAGTTAGTTCCCAGCGCACCCTTAGCAATAATGTTGTTTATTTAAGCTGACAATGCTTTGCACGTTGTTTTTCAGTTGTGCTCCTGATCCACTGCTGCTCATATAGCATGTTAGCATCCACAGCAGCCACCTGAAGGCTCATTCTTAGTTCCTCAGGGGCGGTTTATTAATATCACCTCCCGATCTTCGGTGAATGACAGAGTCAGACTAGACAAATACTTATATAATAATAAACTTATATAATAATTATAAATACATTTGTTCCACACGGCATTTCTCAGCTCTGATGTTTCATGAATGTAAGGTAGACGGTTGATGTCCACCATCGCATGTACTGCAGATCAGCCACTGATATGGTGTGTTAACGCTACCAGCAAACTAAAGATTCTGAATATTATTTGTATGGCAACGTAGAAAGAATGATGGAGCAGTTTTGCTTTAAATCCATTTATATGAACTAACATCTTGTTGTATTTCACCTCTTACATTGTATTTAAATGGTATCACTACAGCACCTGACAAGAAAGATAACAGAAGATTACAAAAAGTAAACTTTTCTTATCACCTCACAGCTTTCTGGATTCACCTCCTGACCCCTTGAAGGGGTCCTCTTGGCCCTCAGGTCTGGAACCACTCGACTAGGAGTTTACGCCACCAACCATGAACTGCAGCATCCCTTATTCTCAACCGGCTGGGGGTCCCTAATGTATGTGTGTTTCTCTCTCCTGTCATCTCCTTACTGTCGGTGTTCACAGTCAAGCGTAGACAGGGTTGTTCTGGATCACCGGGCCACATGCGGAGCATAGCGTGAGTTAAGGCAGGGGAAAGATGTCATGCTTGCATAAGCTGATCATTTGCTCTTTGCCATCACTGGCATATTTTGTTTCTGTTCAATCCAAAGATGTTCATGCTGGTGACACTCATTATCTCACTCTCTTGCTACATCCGTGCTAACGCTATTTGTTGATGCTTGTGTTGGTATCGCTGACTCTCTATGATAAAGATTGAATGTTCATGCATGTTTATTAAGAAGGATTTTTTTTGATAAATGTTTAATCTCTTGATGTATGAACAACAGATATTCTCATTACATCCTTGTATTTAATGGCTTACAGACCCCTGTTGTATGTTATTAGAGACATTATCTGTTGATTTGTTACACAGATGATTGTTGGATAGAGAGGCAGATAATATCTGATCTTTCCATCTTGCAGTTTTTCTTCTAATAACGGCTGAGAAATGTCGTGAAACTAATTGTGCACGTATGGTGACCCACAACTTCCTCGGCCCGCTATGACCTGCGAACAGAATGCCCTGCCATCTCTTTGCCGTGTCGACAATCTCTATCTAAACCCCGCTGTAAATGCTGTCTCCTCAACCTTACCAACCGTAATCAGTCTCCTCTCTCTAAAAGTGCATCTGTGGGTGAATGTGCACTCATATTTCTGTTTTTGTGTGTGTGTGTGTGTGTGTGTGTGTGTGTGTGTGTGTGTGTGTGTGTGTGTGTGTGTGTGTGTGTGTGTGTGTGTGTGTGTGTGTGTGTGGTATCACCAGCAGAGCAGTGAACTTAATTGGCTTCAGCTGAGAGGAGAAGCAAGACAATAGCTTTAACACACAGACACACACACACCCTGTCAGAAAAACTCCCATAGAGACATACCCCACACACTTTTCTCAAACGTGCACACACACACACATGCTCCTGCTGCGTAGCTTGGCTGAATCCAAACACTGAAGCGTATTGTTGTGTCTTTATTTAGACGCTTGCATGGGCCACAGCAGCACCTGCTAACAATGCCTGTGGGTGTGTAGGAGTGTTTAGATCACTATAGGGTAACATGTGGGGCCATGAAACAGGTTTTCAAATGTTGTAGAAGTATAGGCTGCCTGCTGAAGGTGATAAAAAAACAACTGACAGAGCCGACAACAACCACAACAACACCCACATTTGTTTGTCCTCCCCTAGTCTCTCTCATAAATTCTTTCTGTTCTCCCCCTGTGTTTTCTGACTGCCATTGTCTTCTTCTTTTTGAGTCTTGCCTTCTCTGTATTTCTCTCCCTCGCACACACACACATACATACACACACACACATACATACAATATTTGCTTTTTTTGAGAGTGGAGGTGTAAGAGACTCTTTTCATTTTGTCATTTTTGTATGTCTGTGTGAGTGTGTTCATGAGAGAGAGAGAGAGAGAGAGATATGTTAAGAGAGGTTTCATCTCCGTGAGGCCCAGACGTGCTCAAGCACCTCTACCTTGAAACCAATTCTACACACATACTGACACACGCACACTCATTAACACACACAGGGAGTGATACACACATCCGTCCTAATCCAGCACCGCTGCCTCTTAGGCACTCCTTGGTGAAAACAGAGAGAGGGAAGGAGACTCAGCGGGAGAGGGAGAAAGAAAGAAGTGAATTCAGAGTTGAAGTGTTTTGTCTGGGTTTTCTCCAGAGGACTTTACTCTCAATCACACACACACACACATTCACATGCAGTTGTACACACACTCTCCCTTTCCCTCATACACATAGCCCCACCACAACCCCCCACAAAGTCTTCCGGTGGAAATGACTTTCAGATTGTTTCCTCACGAAACCACTTTCACCGGCAGAAAAATAAACATTTATCAGGGTATCAGATAGCCATGGCAGAGATAGATTTCACTTACAATGGCCATGTACATTTTCTATATTTGAACACTGTGTATTTGCAAAAACAATGCTGTTTTTTTCAGCTTGGCCTTTTTTTTTTTTGCAATGCATTGAAAAGCCAACACTGTATCTCACTTTAGATCAAAGCAAAGGTACATGCGGATGATATACTCAATGCAATGTTTTGGGGTCTTTCGTAGCTCCGTTGACTTACTCCACTAAGTTACTGGCTCATTGAAAACATGCACTTCTTTCTGCTTCTCGTTGTAGATCTTTTGCAAACAAAAACCGAATCCAAGACAAACCTTGGCAAATACAGATTTAAACTTTGTTTGGTTCTCTTTATGTGACCATGACTGTGTGGCAAATGGATTTGCCTGTCGGACAGTTCCAGTGTCGTAACTTTGGCCTGGAAAGTCTCTTGGCTGCCTCCTTGTCGCTGTCCAGGGTCCTGATCATGGGTCCGTCAGCGGTGCAGGAGCTGTCCGAGGTGCTCGCCCCTGTTGGTGCCAGCAGGCAGGAACGGTGGGAGTTCTTGGCCAACACAAATATTCAGTCAATCTGGTTGTCGTTGTTTTCTCCTGCTTTTCGTTGGCATAGAGCAGTGTGTCTTTTAGTCACAGATTGCTCCGTCTTGGAATCGACTACACCATGCAACGCCAGTCAAGCACATTCCATCTAGTTTGTCTCTCCCTGTGTAGTGGAAGTGATAAATTAAACGTCTGTTTAGCTCTTCAGTATGGTCCTCTGATGTTTTTTCCTTGCAGCTGTGTGTGTCCACAGTCGGTGTTCAGTTTTGCTCCTGCCCTGTTTGGCAGTGGTTCTTATTAGTTATCCTGCTGAATCATGTATAAAAAGCCTCTTTGTCATCTCTGCAATTGGATATTGCCCACACAATGTTGCAGCATGCTCTTTTTTTTTTCCCCAGCGATGCCCTGCTTCACACTCGCACTACAATTCAAAGCAGACATTTTGTAATGCTAACAGCCACAAAGCCAGACCCACGATCGACTGAGTGAACTCCACCAGCAAATACCTGCACGGCATCTTTAATCGAGCAGAAACCTTTCTGAAAAGTTTCACGACTGTTTGGCCAATGCTTTACTCTTCCCAGACGAAACCTTTAATCTCTCCTTTTCTGCAATTGCTGAACTGAGCTGAGGTTGTCACCAACATGTTACTGAGGAGTACTTATCATATGTGAAGAGAACTGAAAAATAAATGACTCCCAACTATCCATTTTGGTGCCCTCAGCCGAGATTCAGACCTCGTTCTCCACCTCCACCTCCCTCTCACCTACCTTTTGTGTCTTGGGTGAAGATTTTTGCATGCCTGTAAAAAAACAACAGTTAAATATTCTTATGCATATTCAGTGTGCAGTGTCCACAAACAGTACCAATCTATGCATGTGCATGAAAGCATGTACACTACACTCTACAACTGAGCACACAACGGCATGAAAAAGTAATCATTTTTGGTGCATCTTTTTCTGGAAAGTGACTTGACATTCAGTGCGCCGAGTCAGATCAACTATCCTCATCGATCACGAAAACAGCCTGAGGGTTGGACCTCTTCATGAACCTGGAGGTTTAAGCGCTAATCCTACAATACCAATCACCGAGACGCAGACTTGGAAATCAGTGTTTGACCAGGACGTCCCGGGTCGTTACAGGGTTTGTCTGTAACGACGTTACAGGGTAATGTGGATGAGTTCAGTCGTGGCCGATCATTGATGTGGACGTGAGGACTTTCTGCTGAGGCACATGTGTGATGGGCTTCATTTAACGACTTATCCGTGGCATCACTGGCCAAAAGAACATTAAAGCAGGTCCGCTATACATGTGCACCGACCCAAAATGACTGTGCTAATGTTCCTACTGTCTTCCATCTGCTGCTAAACTTTTAATTTGAATCCATCTGTATGACCTGCACATACAATATATCCTGCAGTGCATATTTGCACAGCATACACAGTAATACACTAATTACCTCTGAAACGAAACACCCAAATAAGTTTTTATTCCAAATGATTTCCCTTGCAGACTTTGAATCTTCATTAGCCCAAAACGCCTGTAGATAGTGTGTTTTGGGGAACCAGCTTTGTCGTATTTGGTTTCGTTATAAACAAATTGGCTTCTTCCATTTGAGAAATATTACTGAAGTTGAGTCCCATCTTTTAGTCGCTCGTAAAAGTTGCTCATATTAATTATTTTCTACCCTGGCAGAACTGTACCTGATCTAAAATTCAGTACGTATGGGCAGAGATCTTGTCACTCTTCTTCGAGTGTCCGTGCTCTGGCTCGCTGTCAAGCTCTGCTTTGAGTTGTCCTTGAGGCCGAACAGTCTGGGTTTGATAATGCATGAGGGTCTTTTCATTCCACAGACCTGGTTTGACCTAAATAAATTTTATTGCGACCGTTTTTTTTCTTCGTGGGATCCTCATTCAAGCCCTTTATCTGCCAATTCCGATTCTGACACCCAGCCAGAACACGGACCTATCAGCGTCCTGGGAAGAGATGCTGGGGCAGCTGTGGGTGTGGTTCAGTTGTGTGTGTGTGGGAAGCGACTGTTTGTTCTAAAGAAAATAACGGGAGCTCCTGAAGAGGTTAGCGTAGACACTGCAATAGCATCAGTTTTATAAGAACTGAAATATTTCTTCATTGAAAGAAGAGCAGAGAACCGTACTGAAGGCTTTCCTCGATGGAAAAATATGTTTTCACTCCTTACCCAAATTTCTTCGGCAAGAGTTTGATTGACAGACGGTTCATCCCATCACCTGCCGAGTATTTTTTTGAAAGTGTCCTTCCTTTGTCAAACAGTTTCCAATGACTGCTTCTCTGATGGTTGTGTGTAACACACCTGGGGGATCAGGTTAGTATAGGCTGTCATTCTGGAAAGAAACTTGACTGTTGTTGTCCTTCTCTGTCAATCTGCGAGCATTGTCGTGTTTGAGTTACGTCGGTTATGTGAATGCTTGAATTGAGAACTATGTTTTCTATTCCATAACTCCTCAAGCCCAATTTTAAGCCCGAAATCCCTGAGTGTAACGGGAACCTGCAGCGTGTTACTTTCACTTTCTTTGGGTCTTAAGCTGAAGAAGTTGAAGAGGCTCTCGTCTCACATTCGGCTCTGCTTACAGAATCATAACTACACACGCACGGCAAAAGGCTGAGTTAGAACAATATACTGACTGCAAGATTGTGTCCTCAGTGTGTGTCTCTCTCTGTGTGTGTGTGTGTGCGTGTGTGTGCGTGTGTGTGTGTGTGTGTGTGTGTGCGTGTGCGTGTGTCACAGCATGTGTGTGTCTGAGGTATTACTGCAGACATGCTTGGGAGGTTTTCATCTGCTCGAGTCTGTTGCCTCAACCCTGCAGAGAGAAAGGAGGAGGAGAGAAAACAAGAGGGTGTAGCGGAGAAAGCCGACATCGGGGAAAGTGAAGGAGAGAGTGGTGGAGAGAGGTGTTTTTAGCGGAATGAGATTGTTCCTGAGTGTGAGTCAGGCTCTCTGCTTCGGACTAATGGTGACGGATGGTCCACTGCTCTGAAACAATGGAACACGCATAGATGTACAGCACAGTGAGGCACAGACACACACACACACACACACACACAATGCCCACGTTTATGAGCTTTAAAGATGAGTTTATGTTCCCTGATGAATTTTGATTCATTTGGAGGGTAAGCCATTCAAATTGGTCAAAATTGACGAAATGAAGACAAACAACAGAATTTGAGAAATTGTTTGTTGATGAAGGAAATCCATGGAGCAGCTATTGCCTCAGCACATCAGCGAGTCACTTGGATTTCCAGAGCCCTTCTCTGAAAACAAAGGAAGAAAAGGTATTGTCGGAAAAATGTCAAACACAATAAAAGACGTCTCCCAGAATTAATTTAGAATGAATCAAGATTAGGATTATTTATTCCAAACAGCCATTCGGTTTATGTTTTTTAATAACCAGACAATTTCATGTCTTTTACAAAAGACCCTAGCAGTCAAACATGTAAAGACACGAGTAAAATGATTCTGAAGATAAACATCACACAATCTCTCAAAGAAAGTCAATGCGTGAAATGAAAATAACATGGTGCCACAACCTACGTCCTCTCTCTAAACTTCACTGAAGTTTTGGAAACGTACTGCAAGTCAGGCGTTTATGTTGCATCACCTACATCTAACCTGAATGCTGATGGACATGGGAACTTTCCCCCCCCCCCCACAACATCGGGTACAGACTCAGAAATGAGTTTTTCGAAGGCAGATATTTCAGCACTTCGTGGAACAATTGTTAAGTCACAAGTATTGATCAATACTGCCGGCTAAAAACAAAACCAAAGAATCTACAAAGAGTGAACGTGCACAGGAAGAAAGAGCATTTCTAGTCAGTGTTGTGGAATGAATAAATTGGGCTGTTGGACGCCAAGATGAAAGGCAACATGCCCCATTTTGACGTGTGATACATCAGTAAAAATGTTTCAAGGCCAGTTAAGTTGGTAATGACGGACCAGAGAAAAGGCTTTATTTCTCTTCACATCCACTTGAAAAAGAAATGTCTCGGTGCATCTCACCTTCGTCTTCTACCCTAAAACCACAAAAATCATTCTTGGCCTTCATTGCATACATGATGTTCTGCTCATTGTAATGGGAAAGCACTTCCCTGCCTCGTCAGTCAATAATGTCACTTAATGAAAGCACACAGGTTCATTCTATTTCTTTCACAGTTTTTGATCAAATATGAACATGAGCTTTGAAGGTTGAGATTTCATACGGATACGGCTCTTGAGAACAAATAGATCTTCCAGTTCCGGAGGTCGAATGGCTTTTGAATAAGTGCTTATGCGTAGGTTTCTATCTATTTGTGTGTATGAATAAGTGCCCAGGGTCATGTCTTGTTACGTGTATGACGAGGCTGCTTGGAGTGGTGCTTCACACAACAGACTGTGACCCTGAGAATTGTGTTGCCCATTGACAGCAACAGTAATAAATCTTGTGCCACAGTAAGTGTACCTCTCTAACTAAACTAAATTGGTTAGCAGAGAGCTCCGGTTGGGCAATTCAAACAGTTGGACCTCTAAAATCATAATATATAGAATTGAGGGGAATGTATCAGTGGCAGCATCGACGCTGGATATCAGGATTGTGTTGTGCTTTGGTATGTATGTTGGTATTGGTTTCAGTCATTCTGTATTTTCAATATATATATATTGCCTTGAAACAAAAGAACAGTGTTGTGAGACGTGCCAGGCAAATGCAACACAAAGTAAGTAAGGTGCTCTCAGTAACGGGTCATGCTTCCCCAATCATATTCACACAGTCAGCACTTAACATTAACGCACTGGAAAGTTATAAAAGATATATGAAAAGTAACTGGCCTTGCTTAGTTTTTTATTGAACTCATGAATAGAGGTGACCTAATGTATTACTTTGGTCTGGAGAGGTTGAGTTTCCCATTAAAATGCAACGATGATCTCGGTTTGACTGCATCACCAGCGAAATATATATTGTAAATTAACTATTTGTTTTAAAAAGTGGCTTTTTTAGTTTGATGATTTTCTCATCCTCCTGTATATGTTGCAGCGTGGGAATTTTGGTCTTCAGTTCTGCTGTAGTCTGACCTCTTTTCTGTTCCGCCTGCTGAATTAACCACAGTCTCTGTCATCTTAACACAGACATGGCCTTCAGCAGAGGTAGACGGGGCGAGGTGGGATCATCTTGCCTTTGGTCTGAAATTGAAAATTGTTAAATATATGTCCAGAATATGATGTATTTATTTTTTTTACTGTTTCTCAATGTGAGACTTGTACTGAAAGGTGAGACAGAGGGTAGAGAGTGAACTCACAATATCCTAATATATAGAATGTGTCCTGATGGATGGAACAGCTGGATTCAAAGAGTGAAAAGCGTGAGCAAGTTTTGAAAAATATGAATCCCTCAGTGAGTGAGTAAGTACGTTTTAGCACTTCAATGAGTAGGAGAGCAGAACTGCGCAGCTAGGAGCGAGACACAAAAATACTGTACATGAAAGATATTAAACACATTTCAAGCCGTCACGGGGCAACTCCTGATGTTGCAAAAATAAGTGTTTGTTTTTATTGAGTAAAAGATGATCTGGGCGTTGTCCGGTTTGGGGGTTATGTGTTTTTGTCGGACAACTTTCACCTTTTCTCAGTGTGTAATCATTTCCAGAAAGTTAATTGTGACATTTTTGTCACCTAAAAATGTTAGATTCAGCGTTCGGTTGTACTTAGCTCCACCCTCTTGTGTCACTTCTGGTTGCAAAAACCAAGATGGCGACGGCCAAAACATCAAACTCAAGGCTTCAAATTTCTTATATTACAGGCTGTGATACTATACCGTACCACGGAGAACATGTTCGTGTGGGAGTGAGACAAACCATGGATTCACTGGGCCACTTATAATAATATTGATTCATCACATTTTCCCCAGAGGGGATATTTTGTAAATAAAGTAGTTGACAAACAACTGTAACAGCATGCTGTCACCCAGCAAACCTCTAGAGAGTGTGTGAAAGTCTTTATTTCTATATATGCGATGAAAATGTCTGAATGTGAGCAAAGCTGAAGAAGCTGGGTGTAAATCCATCAGATCACTGTTCTGTTCTTATGTTTTTAAAATGCAGCAGAGCTTTTCCTACTCAGCTGTGCCTGCATTGTGCGCGTGTCTATTTTTATTTTCTCACATTCGTGCAAAGCAATGAGCGTCGGTGGAGGCCATCAGTGTGGTAGCTTCCACAGATGTGAGCGCTGGCTGACGTCCTATCTGACACTGTGTTTCAGTGGATGCAGGTGCTGTCCTGGCTTCTGTTGGATATTGGCTGGAAGTCCCACTCCTGTATGATATTCGTCCTTCTGTTGTCTTATCTCATTGTCATTCTCAAAATGTTCTGTTCTGCTGTTTTGAACCCACAGGATATATCCTTGTGAGGCTTTCCTGAGATGTTTCCTTGTCTTCTCCGAAGGGTCTATAGTGCTTTATTTTTGCTTCACACAAAGTGGCTTAAATCTAATGGAACAACCGCCCGCCTCTGCTGCCGATCCTATAAATATGACTCGCTCCCCATGAGTAGATGATTTTACCTTGAATCCATTCTTCCATCCCTCTGACAAATGGGCTGCTAAGTAGATGTCCACACTGTCAGTCACAGGATGCAACCTGTGACACACACATGCAGAGACATGCACAGTGGTCCTTCTGTGAGTCATTTCACCAGGGGCTGTAAAAGGTGCCACCTGCTTGTGTGTGTGTGTGTGTGTGTGTGTGTGTGTGTGTGTGTGTGTGTGTGTGTGTGTGTGTGTGTGTGTGTGTGTGTGTGTGTGTGTGTGTGTGTGTGTGTGTGTGTTCTGCCCTTTGCTAGTGTACGCCTTATGATTAATTCTTGTCATTCATCCGCAGATCCCCAAAACCCATTCTCTGTGGCTGGCTCTTTATGTCCGTCTCTTTCTCTCTCTTTTTCGCACTCATTTGCTCACGTCAGTACCAGATTCTCCCTGACATTTTTCCCATAATCCACCAGTACAAGGAAGTTAAGCCCTGCAGGGGCCAGACTGACATTTAGGAACTGCTCTCTAAGCAGGATAGCTGAGCTGCGGAGGCACACACACATTAATGCAGACACACAGACGGATACATACGCCCTCATATTCACACACAAACTCTGCCACAGCACATATCCACATACATGTAGAACTACTTAATTATGGGGCCACATTAGAAAAGACATGTTTGAGGAACAACGTACGTCATGTTTCTATTTCTTTATGTCTTCATACTGTCCAAGAAACAAACAAAGACAAGCTGTTGGAAACATTCAAATGCACCATCTATTGACCAAACTATAAACTACAGAGGACACCTTTTAGATGCTGAACAGCCCTGGCATGTGTAGCAAATTACAGTTGTAAGAAGTCATCAATAGGACTGCACTTCAATAGGGATTTCTCAACTCTTATATTATCTTAATTGATCCATCCTCATAAGTGAAGTGCCAGTTCCCTGTGCACTTGACAGCAAAAAGAAAAATAGGTAAGACAGCGTGTTGGGTGTTCTGAAATACTCGTGTTTAATTCGATCCTGTGAAATTTATTTCTCTGAAGACTTTGTGAGCCATCTTTGCAACCTTCAATAGTTTTCTGAGTTTAGGTTCCCCGTTCCATGCCCACTCCTAGACACCTGCAATAACCCACCGTTTTGCAAACAAATTGAGCGATGACATTTGTAAAATATTTCATCTTACGCATGCTTGTCTTTGTCATGTAACGAAGACCAACTCTGTTTGTGTATAATCGCTTCATGTATTAGTTTCACATTTCTGTTTTATATCAAAACAACCTTTCTCAATAAGCCGCTCGTGGGCAAAATCAATCCAAATGCAATTCCTACTTGCTTCCATGTTTTTTTGCAGTTCAGGTGCACAAGTTCTAGACTTTTCCTCCCAAGAAAGAAAGAATGACATGTAACGACCTGTTAAAAGAAGTGGCCTCACAAGATCACTTTTTAAAGTAAATCCCAGTGATTCTAAAATGTGTCGACTCTGCCTGTGCTGTCATTTCTTACTGTATGTGCATACAACTACTCTAAAGTGCTGACACGGAAGGTATACAAACCAGGGGAAAGGAGGAGAAAGACAAGAAATGAGATGAGACGTGGAGGAAATGTGCTGCAAAATATGTTGAAGTGAAAGAACATCGTACGGATGAAGGATTGGTCTGAGAAGCAATGGATAGAATGAAGAACAGCTGCAGACTTGTTGGTAGCAGCCATCTGTAATGTTACGAGCTTGAAATGGTATTTTCTGCTTAAAACTATATGTAAAATGTGATTTGGCTCCACTGTGTCCTTTTCTACAGCTCTGGTTTAGGAGTGTGATAAAAAATCTGCAGCTTTTGGAACGAGCTTTATTGGATCGGATTTTCTTGGGCGTCTTGCCTGCGTTCTCAGAAATCATTAGAAATGTCTGTCCTCCCTCCCTCTCCTTCTTAATCGACCCATTCATCCAGCCTTCCCAAATCTCCTCCGCTTTTTAGTTTAACCCTTAAAGGCTTATTTGCGCTCCTCCTGTGCGTGTACATCCCCAGCTGGCTGCCTCTCGTGCACTCAATCCTGCCTCGTCTCTCCTCTTATCCCTCACTATCTCCCTCCCCGTCTTGCTCTCTCCCCCTGCTCCCCACCCCAATAACAGCCTCTGGCCATGAAAAGTTTTACAGATGTGAGTTGGCAGACCTTGTGTGGTTTGGTTTCTGTGTGTGAGTGTGAGTGTGTGTGTGTGTGTGTGTGTGTGTGTGTGTGTGTGTGTGTGTGTGTGTGTGTGTGTGTGTGTGTGTGTGTGTGTGTGTGTGTGTGTGTGTGTGTGTGTGTGTCTGTGTGTGTGTGTGTGTGCTGGCAGACCTTGAGACCTGTCAGTGTCTCACTGTGTCAAACGAGGACGCTGGCATCCTGCCAACCCCTCATCTCCCCTCTTTCTCTCTCTCTCTTTCTCTTTTTTTTTCTCTCTCTCTCTCTCGCTCACACACACACACACACACACACACACACACACACACACACACACACACACACACACACACACACACACAAACACACACACACATTCACACACACACACACACACACACACACACACACACACACACACACACATACATACATACATACATACATACACACACACATTCATGCAAACTCACAGACCGTTAAGAAATCGCAGCATGCTGAACTAAACTGGGCACAGATCTGACTGTTTCAAACTCGTTGCTAACTACCCTGCAGATACAGTTCTACCACACACACTGAGTTGGCCCGAAAAAAAAGCAATTTTGCTGCCTGGCACTTGATTGGATGTGCCCCACATGTCTGCCATATCTGCCTGGAAGACATGCCAGTCTACCTTCAACAAGTTAACTTGTTGCCGATGCTCTGTGTTTTAATTCCTGTACGTGCTGCGCTCATATTTAGCCTGTGGAGTAAGTTTTGACTGTGTGCTACAGTCCAATGTACAATCAATCGACCCTGTGGAGCCCAACACTAAAGGGGTCGTGTGACAGTTGAACAGTGTGTGGAAGTGTGCACCGTTAACATATTATTCATCCCAACTCGTCCTGCTCTATGATGGCAGATTATTTTTGCCCCGCTTTTGAGTGTAGCTACTCGAAAACAGCTAGAAACACTTGGGGATGACATGTTCGTGACAAACTTGTTAATGTATTTGCATTTTAATTTATTCATTCACTTTCTATTTGCCACTAGATTATTATTATGATGATGATGATGTGGTGATATGCATATAGAAAGGCCTCTTAATAAGACTGCTTTTCCATCACAAACTAAATTCAAATCATCATCCTATTTTACATAATAATGTACTGTAACGTTTGATCACAATCTTCTGGTTTTATACTTTTCTTTAATTCTCACTTACCTATTGTACAGAGGTGAAACGGTGAGCCGATCTCAGATGAAATACTCGTAGCCTACAGTGTTGGGCTCACACACAGCACATTTTGTTATGTACTGAACACTGCAAGTAGCAGCGCATCAAATCCATGATTTTCATCAGATTGATTTCGGAAACATTTGGATTCAGCAGGTGTTTCTCCCGAACGTGCCAAGCTTTGCTCTGCGTGTCAGATGAGAGCAGTTTCAGATGGCACTCAAAATAAGCTTGCAGCTGTTCTAGTTTAATCTTTATTAACTCTAATAAGAGGCCCAGACCTCACTATCGTAAAAAAATATCTATATTAACCTTTCCCTTTTTTTTATACGTTTTCAAATTCATTACATTTTGAGTTTGGGACTTAGATGTGTGTGCCTGTGTACCTGCCTAATTGGTAGATATGGGCTTTTTACAGACATGTATACACTCTTTATATTGGACGGAGGTATTGAAGGTTATTGCAGTCACTTGCTTTCATATGAGCACTGTGATCAAATGTATTAACCTCTTCACAGGTAATATTCCCTCATGAATTCCCCTGAATTGCTGTGTGTTGTGTTGAGAGCGGCTGTTCTGCATTCAGTTGTTCCTCACACTGTAAAGTTATGATTCATATTAATGGGAAACACACCAAATAGTTACTACTCATAGCCACAGCTGCTGCTGTTCACTAAAATATTACAAGGACAACTGGTCTATACTGAGGGAACTCGATGAAATTAAGAGTGTCTCAATAAGAGGATTGGGACATCGCCATACGATCATCTATCCTGAATTTAGCGGATTCAATATATTCAATTCGATAAACTTTCCCTGGTCTTCTTCTAAATACAGATGAAATACCTTATATACTGCAGAATGTAATTTATTCTCGCCAAACCCACACCCACACACTTTAACATCGTATGGCATCTGGACAGCAATGTGACCTTCCAATGTGAAACAGACAGCTGCCACAGGGAAAATAAATTAATAGTCATCACGCTCTTTCATATCTATTTCTCTCTCTACAGTTCCTTGCCCTCTTTCTTTCTACTTTGCTCTCCCTTCTACCTCCCCTGCTTTTCTCTTATAGGCCTCCTTGTCTTTCCCCGACCTTTTCTTTGTGTCTGTCACTTTATCTCGGCCCGTCTCTGTTTCTCGCGATCTGGCTGCAAGGGGAGCAGATGGCACTGATCCATAACTTTAGTTAAGTGACTGACTTTAATGAGGAAGGACATGCATACAGAAAGAGAGAGACAGCAAGAAAGATGGCAATTGAGAGAGAGAGAGAGAGAGAGAGAGAACCAGATGAAAGCCAAAAGATTCCCAGCATGTGAAAGACAACCCAGTCAGAAAGCACTTGATTTGAAGTTCAAAACCTTTTTTTGACAACAAATGGTAATAAAGAACTATCCGGCATTCAACACTCTCTTCAATGTGCCCTACACAAACCAAGCAGCATTATCATCGACTTGGCAAGAAGCTGCAGTGTATATACAAGTCTGACACTCTCAAGAACGTCTGCACAGGGCATAATAAGCTAATAGGCTGAGACAAAATTCCACTCAGGGACAGAGATGATGAAATGCAACACGGTTAGTTATTAAGATAAATCATCTAATGTTAAGAGGTAACTTCAGCCCTGCAAGCCAGTGTACCATACACAGTGTATAAGAGCCTGCATCTGCTCAGTCATCCCCTAAACCAGAATGTCCAAATATTGTTAAGGGGTCGTGACCTCTGAAATGAAGCCATGTCTACAAGCGCATTAGTGTGCCAGTTCAAATTGAGTTTTCTGAGTATTCTGTTCATGCATTTGAACACATAAACATGATATGCTGCTTGCAGAAACTTGGCTCAATCTAATCTCAGTTTTGAGGCACTTTATGTGGAAATTGTCGTCCCAAGAAGGAGGACAGCATTAAGTCCTTTACACACCCGGGGCGAGACAAATTAAAGATTAAATGTGAAATATATTCATGCAAATGTTTTGCATCAAAGCTGTGCATACCAAATGCGAATTTGTGACAGTTGCAACATTTCTACAATAAAATATTTGAATAGATTTGCGCAAGCAGCGAACCACCAACCAGGATCGTATTGATCCAGAGCAACGTCTGGCAGTCTGTTGAGGAAACTGTTGTATAGCCTAAACTACTGCACGCTATTTTATTGACTTTCATTTTTATGAAATGCTCTGACTGAATAGTGTCTCTGGTAAACAGTAACGCAGTGTATATGTCCAAGGCATTTGTTGTGAAAGGTAAGAGCAGAAGGCGTAGATCTGGTATGGGCTGCCTTTGTCAAGGTTGATAGGACTAATGCACTGTATACACTGAATACACTGTTTGTTTCTGACTACGGAGCCGCTGTGTTGTTGTCAATATAGTGTACGCTTTGAATATGGAATGTCCGTTCCATACAACATGATGCCGTCAGCGCGGTGTGAAAGCTCAAACAAACCCGTCCTCTTCCTGGAAATAAAATTCATCGCTAAAAAACAACAGTTTGGAAAGAAATATATATTTTGAGGTGGGTCTTAATCACAGGAGGAAAACCTGAGTGTAAAGGCCTTTAGTCGTATCAGCCAGTGCCCCAAAACGGCATACGCTTAAGTGACTAAGCCCTCTAGCAGCTGCAGTAATAATGACAAGACAGAAAATCAGGTGACGTTTTATGAAGCGATAAGTCCGCAGAGTGAGGAGGTCGGGCTGGATGGATGGGTCAACAAAACTATGGACACAATCACCTAACCGTAACAAAGCCGCGCCATGATGTTTCCTAAGCCTAACCTTAACCATAGCGCTATCACATCGTAAAAACACTTCAAGAGGAACTTGGATACTAACAACTAATCCAGGTCTTTGATGAACTTCTGCTTCCTCCTGCCCGGTTGACCTTTGACTGAGATCAAGTGGGAAAAAATACCATAATACACAATGTAATGAGGATCTTCCTGCCGTGGTACATGACAAAGGATAGTCGTGCTATCACCCATTGCGTTCCCATTAGATGACTGATACAGCTGACAAACCAAATCCAGCAGAGCATGGCAATCGCAGGGTCCAGGCCGCCAGAAACCAAAGTGAGTTTACTCACTCGGCGCAGAGAGGACAAAGGATAGCAGGGATGTCAAAGCAATGCTTGACAGATGCAGGTAATCATAGATCTGCATAATCAGGATGTTCAATGTTCCATGGAGACATCATACCATTTATATGATCAAAACCAATACAAGAATCATAACTAGAATACTAGTGTGCATGTAAATGTACGGAGTACTCCCCAAAACAAAATGCAGGTTGATTAGAGTCAAATATTACAATTTAGTTACAATATGATGCAGATATAGCACCTTTTACTTGCATTTAGGAAAAAAAACACTTTTAACAGCAGTATTGGATATATATTTCTATTCGTATATTTCTGAGGTGCTACATGACTGACCTGCCGTATATTCCTTCTATAAATCTCAGTTGCTTTGTAATGAAAGTGAGAGTTTCCTGCTTTTGTCAACTATTTAACACGAGGGGACATTCGGTGTGTGTTGCTCATAGCAGTTCTAGCCAGTGCAGAACTGCTCAAAGCCTCTGACAATTCCCAGTTGTGTAGCAACTCTGCAGGTTTTACAGTCTGGCTCCTCTTGCTCGATACCACAAGTTAGCTTCGTCTTCTCTATTCTCCTGCAGGGATTTCCAGCGCAGTGCCCCACGGGGAACGAACAGGCAGGGTCTAAAACACTTACATGGGGGGGGGGGGGGGGGGGTATTTTGGACAAGAGACACGTTTTGGATCTGGTGTACTCCATGTACAATAACTGTTATGGATCTGAGATGTTTCATTGGGATTTGGTCAAAGTCCAGTCCTCAGTATGTGATCATAGACAGGTCAATACTTTCATCAAGAGATTAGATGCTCGGCCTCAGGGGTGTAACCCTGCCTTCAGGGGAGCCTCGAGTGCTTTCAAATGGACTGCAGCGAATGCTCAGATTTATTTTGTTTTATCTCACACTCGTATGAAGTGACATTGCACAGTTTCTTCTGAAGGCATCAGGTTCTACAGTATATAGCCTTATTTTCTGTCCACACAATTTTTTCACACAATTTTTCATTAAAGTCAGCATCTAATGAAGACCAGGGTCTACACCTGTATCGCTTTGGAATAGAAGATTGAACAACAGCATGTAGTTGTAGATCTTTATTGTTTCATATTTGGGCTGACAAGGATTGAAGTATCAGCATTAAATGGTGTCCACTAACGCAAAGACACAATGGTCCTAATGGGAGAGTTTCTGTTCGCTAAAAAAAGTCTTCAGGTTTGACATAATACGGTGCAACACAAACGATTTACAATTGATGAATTAGGATGAATAATAAAAAAAGGCCGATAAGAACTTAAGAAGAAAAGATGTTTGGAGGCTGGTTAATGAAGTGTTAAAAACAAAGAAATGAAAAGTGAGTGAACCTCAAAGATATCATTGAGTAAAATATTAAAATGTGACAAAAATATTCAAATGTGTTTGTCCAGAACACACAAAGGAACGCTGTACAGAGACACATCCAATGTATAAATCTCCACCAATCCTCAGTGTGTTGATTGGAGTAAATTATATACAAACAATAGAGGACAATGTTTCTGAGGGAAAATAAATAAATCCCTTACCAGACTGATAATATAATCTCCTTATCTCTCCTCTTCATTTCCTCTGCCTTATTTATTTACCCATCCATCTCTTCTTTTCAATTTGTTTTCCTTTCACTTCTTAGCTTCCTTTCTCTCTCTTATTCTCTTTTCACTCGCTCACACCTCTTTCCCCCCCTGCACAGCAGCCCTTTCCTCCTCTCTACGAACAATTCACAGCTTAGCTTGAAAAAAATACGGTGTTCATGTCTAAATCTCTAATAGTTGTTATAAGCCTCTCTGTTTCCCTCTAAAACACAAACCTCATTGTCAAAGGGTGGAAGGCACGTCTTATGCTCCCTCACCACCAGCTTTCGTTGATACAGTAATAAATAGAGGATTGACTGGCTTCAGAAAGGAGTAACCTCGAGATTGAACACGAGACAAGGATGACAATGTAATGCCGCGTTAGATCGACAGGAGACAGAGGACATGTCAAACAAAGATAAACAAGATGTTGGTCTAAAGGTCTGTGGCTAACAGTTTTGAGAATTGCTTAGGTTCCTCTAAGCATTCCAACTCACTCTTCAGGGGGAGACTATTTTAGACAATTCAATTTAGCAAAACACTGAAAGGTTCCCGCTTTGCACAAGTTCATCGCCCCATCACGTCATGTTTGGCCTTTTCATGCCGCACAAAAACAATTTCCCCCTCAATCGACGGAAGTATAAACTAAGCTGCTATGTTCATTTCATGTTTCCATTTTGAAATACACTATGTCTTAAACTCAAGAAGCAGAAAGACAACGATAACGGTGCGCAGCTTGTACCTGTGTCACTGACAGCATTTCCGCTTTTACATTGTCGACGGCGTCGTAAAAGCACCGATCATGAGCATTTTAAAGTTCATAACGGTGCTCAGCTGATGCAGTCAGTCAGGCCTTGAAGTGGAGGGAGCGGGGTGGGTTACGCATACACAATTCTGAACCCCCTCCCAGCTGGCAACAGCTAATGCTGCTGCTGATTCTACTGTGGGGGGGAGGGGGGGGGCAATGGCTCAAGGTCCACCACTGGACTGACAGCATGTCATGGGGAGGCGTAGGGGTCATCGCCTATTATACCAGATAGTTTTGCTTACATCCTTTCCTCCAACACTGCCAGTAAGCCCTGACACAGTCCAATGTCAGTGCTACGGTAGCCTTCCTCAGACGCCATGTGTCCCGAGTTGACGTTGCCAGCCCTGCAGCTGCAGCGGACAGTGGCGCAAAGAAAGACACTGGCTGCTGTATGAAGCAACTTTACAACACTGTATTATACAAGCGGAGACACAAGAGCCTGGTAAGGAGGCAGACATCCTTAAGTAGCCTCTTTTTTTCCATTCTTGCCTTTAAAGTTCATTCTTTACTTTTAAATGTTAATCAGGTTTACACAAAAAAACATTAAGATAAGTATAATCAGTCCACAATGAAATTGTCGTCAGATAGGTGATGCATACTCCAAGGATGGAGGGATGGATGGCTGGATGGATAGATAAATGTGATGGTTTTGAGGGAAGGGAGAGCAAGCATTTAAAGGATGAATAGATGTATGGATGGGCGGGGTGAGGTGAAGGGAGGTAGAGGAAGGATGCACGAATGTGAGGGACAATGTCTGGAAGGTGAGGAAGCAGAGATCCTAAAGAAGAGAGGCCTGTTTTTAATGGTCAAATCCATTTTTCTGACCAACTGACTTTGAATGATTCTTTTTAAAGTCCATCCTTTACTTTCAAATGCTAATCAGGCTCACACAAAAAAAACGTTAACATAAGTATAATCAGTCCCCAATGAAGTTGCCCTCAGCTGGGAGAAGCATACGCCAAGGATGTCAACATTGAGACAGATAAAATCCCGAAATTTCATTTTAAATCACATCCCTTTCATAGGAATCATAATATATGCTTCATTTCAAACACTAATATTTGTCTTCTCACCTTGTGTGTCTAGCAGGGAGAGAGAAGATAAGGAGCAAATGAAACCTGTTGGATGACCTTGATGAGTCCAAGAGGAGGGAACACAGTAACACATCTCTGTCTGCCTTTAATGTGGAGTTCAGACATTTTGAAATTAGGAACAGGCTTACAATAACATCACGTTGTCTTTATTTGAACAAGACTAATATGTGGAAAAAACATCCATTATCACATCAATGTTCAGTATTTCGAGGTTTGGTCTGTTTTGTTGGATTTAGTGACATCTGTCATGGTCCGGTAGTCTTAAAGGAGCAGTGTGTGTAGAATGTAATGGCGGTAATGATGTTGCCAATTGCAACCAACTGAATACCGCTGCGCTCACCCCTGCCCTGTAAACATGTCGGACTAGACAAGCTCTTTGGACGTGTGAGATCTGCCAGAACTTAATTTGATAACAACCAAATCATCATTCCTACACCTTATGCATACTTGCCAGGGATTTTTAAATGAGATTATCCAAAACGAGACCGTGCTCATGCATCCACGGTTAATTCACACTTGTGGTTACTCATGTTTTCAAGGTTCACAGCCCGTTAGGCCTCCAAGCCCTCAGTCAGTAGACAATGAAGTCATTCAGATTTCCATCTTGTCCGCAAAAACAAGTATGGAAAGAAATGGACGTGACATAAGGAAGCAAATTCTTAGTGTCACATTTACGGGCAAAGAAAAGGCATTGACAGGAGTATTGACTGGATTGAAAGAAGTAGCAGTAGCCATGAGTGGGCACAGCAACCACTCTGATAGTGGAAAAAGGATTTAACATGCAATTGTCAAAAAAAGATGGTTTTAACACTAATGAAGGATGGATCCATGCTTTAGGAATCACCTCGGCAATGTCCTCAGGTTGTGTGAATGAAATTGCAGTTATTTGCCACTTATTTTTTATACCATAATTAAACACCATTATTCGGGGCAATAACGAAGCATCGACTGTAAACAATTCAGACCGCTTGTGTGACAAAAAGCAGAAATCGTTTCTATTGCAATTGATCTAAAGAGAACAGTGTTAATTAGCTAATTGGCACTCTTCATCTCAGCAGAACAGTTAATAAAAAACAGCTCTTGCATGAAGGGATGGATGACTGGATGGATAGATGAATACGGCAGTAAGAGGGAAGGGACCGACAGAATTTAAAGGTTGGATGGATATATGGATATATGGATGGATGGGGTGAGGAGGTGAGGTGATGGGGGAGGGGAAGAAGGGATGCATGACATGAGGGAGAGTAATGGACAACGGCTGGAAGGTGAGGAGGCAGAGATCAAGAGGGGACCACATCAATGGGAGAAGATGTTTGAGAAGTGAGAGAAATATTCCCTATTCCCTCTCTTTGATCTCTGTCTGGCATTCCTTTGTTGAAAGTCTTCAGTAGTCATGATCTAAATATTAAAGCAAAACTGCATTATTTGAGATCAATGAAATTATGTATACATTTCTTCTCGAAATATTTCTTTCAATTATTTCAATCCAATTATTTCAATCCATGCTCTGTAAGAGGTCGTTCTTTGCAGTGGCTGTTTTTTTGATCCAGGCAAATAGATATAAGCTAATTGCATGTTTTGTCCAAGCATCTGCATGTAATTTGATTTAAGCATCAGTTTGCAGAAATAGCTGGAAAACAAAAATAAGTCAGAGGAAAGAAAAGGCATAGAATACAGCGATTTACTTAACTAAATGCAATTAAAATCGGTGTTAACTGCGGGTTTGATCATGCAAACCCTTGCATCATAAAAACTTCTATTGGCAAATGAAAGTGTCAGTATGTGCCAATTATCTATTGGATAAAGTTTCAACATCACAGTGTGTTGTGTACATTTTAATATAGTGTTGCAACTTTGCCATGCTATTTATAGTAATGTTTTGTACAGGAGGGTGGATGGCCCCACAACCGTCAGTGTTGGTATGAATTATTAAATGATGAGAATGATATGAGAGAGAGAGCGAGGGAGAGAGAGAGGTTCGGTAATGTTTGGAAGGGATCCAGTCTTTCCAGAGGAAGGTTCTTTCAGCCTCTGCAACATCACTGAGCACAATTTGTCTGTCATTGATCTATCTTTAAACTTGCAACCTAGTGGTTTTTTTCCCTCCACTAACCTGTGTTATACTGACATATTCAGTTTGACTTGGAGTTCAAAGTGAATGTGTTTTCAAATATTGATCAGTTATCAGCAGCAAGTAGTGAGGGTGACTGCCGCTCAGCACTTCATTGTAAAAAGTTATTGTATCCATTCTTATCGGATGCTTTGTGTGTAATAATTCCCTGAGTGTGTCTACACAGTCTCTTAGAAATACGTTCATAGTTTGAAACAGAAAACATGTTTTGTAAGAAATACAATGGCATCATCAACGTAACAAAGACGTGCTTTTATTAACACACCTGCCAAGTCGTAGGTACGTTTGGTTTCCCCACAACACCTGCTCTTGCGATACATTATCTGGTCTTGGTCAACAGCAGTTCGTCAATGATCTTGTTTTCCACTACGAAGACAAGGCGATGACGAGACGGCACTAAATACTAAATGACTAAAGCAACATGCAATATCGTTGGCGTATGAAGACGAGACTAAATTATAGTTCAAAAAGTAAAAACTAAACCAAAATCTTAAAAGACAGGAGACCTAATGTTGAATATGTTGCGAGGTCAGAGTTTATATATCGCCCATGCACAGTTTTAGAGGCACATTTAGTCAAGACATGGATGTCAGACTTTGAATTGATGCAGTCAGTTTAACTACTACAGCGATCACTTTTAGGCCATTACTAAACTATGTGTTTTGAAGAGGGGCTGACTTTGGCCTGTAACATAGACCCAAGGTTTGCTCTATTATAACCTGGTTATAATATTGCTGTGCATTAGCACTTGTCCCCTGTCTGTCTCTGTCCTTTTCTTTTCGGCCATGAATAATTTCTGTTGCTGCCTTTAAATAATGTAGGTGTGTTGATCAAGTTGAGTTCCGGGGTAAACGGTAAAACATCCTAAACATCCAGATCAATGGAACAAACATGAGCCCCTGCTGTGAGTTACACGTATGTAACTCTTGCTGATGTCACTAGTTCCCAAAATCTTCATGGGGAATTACAAAAAAAAGTCAAAATGAATGTGAGGCATTGGGTTTCTACACCTCCTCCATCTGGACTACACAGCTCCATCTCTTTATGTGCTGTAATACGCGACCTGCATATCAATGCTTGAATCGAGATTGAATGCACATTGATTCTGAGCATCAGTATTGCCTGAAATAAAACATAGCCGTGAAAAACAACTTGCGAAGAAAGAAATGAAAGAACCTGCTCTCAGACTGATGGGCGGTAAAACATGAAAAGAAGGTTTGAATGGAGTTTTTATTATTTGCAGTCAGGAATGCAGTGCAAAACAAACGAAAAAAGGCTGGAATTGAAAGTTCCATGTATGTTTTGCATTGTATTACATTGTATTATGCCAGCAAATATGAGGTTTTTTTATTGACAGTGTTTCTGCGCTAGTTGGACTGAAAGAAATTGAAATCAATATAGTTTCTTTCTTTTTGACATGTTTTAAGTTTTTTTTCCAGAAACGTTGACGTCATCAACAGAAAAGAAAAAGAGCTGAAATAATAAACTCACACGATGCTTGGACGCACGCATTAACAGCTGATATGCTGGGTCACGTTCAGCAGACACTGCAAGTGTGTGTATGCGTGTGTGTTTGTGTGTGAGAACAAGTAGAGGACATGCAGCCTGGAGCAATGAATTCCAATAGCCTAGTACCCCAAGGATACACACACACACACACGCATACACAGTAATTCAAACCATCACACTAACGTGCAGCTTGTATACAGCTCGAAACTATGTTTTATTCAGAACAATGCCGGAGCCTAAAGGAAATGCTAATGTTGAATTTAAAGATTTCTTACATCCTGCATACTCGGAGATGGATTGATTTGTTATGTGAGTGTGTAAGAGAGTCTTTGCATTGCATTATTCAAAACAGAGCCACAAGCACACACAAAAGCAAAACTACTCGGTGGGCGTCCAGGTCAGATATGAATCCATGACATTGTTCAGGGGGGCTTTGGTGTTGTTGGTTTTGTTGCAGTGATCTGGCTTAAAGGGGAAATGCGCCACCTTTTTAATGTGGATGTCCAATCAGTGCTAATGCTAAGTCTGTTGCTCTCCCTGCATCCAGCGTCATTTGATGTTGTAGTGACATAGTTGGAGGCGATGAAGAACTCCAGGCTATTTCAGCTTGGATTTCTAGTCTCTTCCTCAGGGTAGCCAGGGGGCATCCTCCAAAATAACTTCCCTAAACTGTTGTAAGCTCCATTGTGTAAAGAAACAAAAAGATATGTATATATTCTTATAAAAAGCACAAACCTTCCTTGTCGCCTTCACTTGTATTGCAAAAATAGCAAAATGGCATCCCCAAATATGAGTGCAGAGGATTTTATGGACGAGGTTACATTTCACAGTGTTTAGTGTCTTGGAAATTCAGCTGTATTTATTTGAGCCAGAGCGTGTGGCTGAAGAAATGCAGGGGGGAAAAAAGGCATAGCTGTGTTTGCATTAGCCGTGCAAAGGGATAAGGCTGGACTTTGAGCATGAGAAGCTACATGTGGGCACTGACGGAGCGGCTCCTCTAGCAGGAGAACTCATCTTTCCTGGTCAATATAGAAAACAGCAACATAGCTTCAATTGGCTGCCTTTACCATCAACACCTATTAGACATCCACATAAGAAAGGTGGTGTATTTTATTTTATATCATCATTTTCATCTTCGTACTTGTATTTTGGGTTTCTTGTCATTATTGCCTGAACATACCTGGATCCACCCTCTGTGTGAAACGCTCCGTTTTAGCGTCTCTCTCTTTAAGCCCCCCCTCCCCGAGAAGAAAAGCCCAGTCTGCCCTGATTAGCCTGCAGGAGAAATATGGAGCACTTTTGCAAAGGTTGTTCTCAAGCTGCGGGTGGAGATACTCGGTTGGGGGGGGGGGGGGGGGGTGGCGGTATTTTCTAATGAGCCTGCACGTGACATAGGAATGGGAGCCAAATCTGAATGGCTTGTTGAATCAATATTCCGATCCATGACCGGCTTGTCTTATTGCACAGATTGTGGGTTGGTGGTCACTCCAGATCCCCAAATGTCTGTGCATAAGCACTGAACAAACTTCCAGTGCTTTGCTCAAGGACAGGTAGGAAAAAACTGGCTTACACTCAACCTGTGTGACTCGAGGCAACGATTCCATTTGACTGCAGTCATCCCTCATTAATGTGATTGCAGCGCAACAAATCGTGCTAATTTGCCCTGTTCATCACAAAAGATGCAAACTCATTAAATACTTTATTTCATATATCCTAAATTAGAAGAGACAAATGGAGGCAGAAACGTGGAAATGTTCCCTCAATGAAACACTTCCAGTGTATTTGCTACGTTGACTTTGCCTTCCATCAGGGCATTCCATGCATTATGGTGGAAATGCTAGATCTTCCTTTTAAAGATGTTTGATTTCATTACAACTAATTGACCCCACTGCAACTAGCACTTTATAACGGTATGTTGCATTTATCTTGACCAGCCGAGACGGTGACGATGGTATTGTTTTCACCTTGTGTGTGTCATCAGAGGCAGTTTTGCCTTCCTTGCCAGGTGTTCATGTGTCTGTGGACAAATGTTGTGGCCGCAATAGCATCGCAACCGTGCAAGATGCAGTCAAGCAACTCTACAGGTGTGCAGTTCAGATGAAAATGAAGTCCGAGGCCAAAGATGGGCATCGTAAGGGTACCCCGCCACACACACTAAGCGTATTTGGCCCGATTTGGCGTCGGGGTGGTTGTGAACCCATTGTAAGATGGTCTCTCGTTCTAATTTCCTTTATTAGTCTCCAGGCATGAAAAAACTAAACACAGAAAAAGACAGGCAGCCGGCCAGTCGGACAGATACATGTTTTTAAAACAGACAAGATCAACGTAGTGCCTGTCTGATGCATACATTTATAGGATGACGGGGAGTGGCTGACCTCAGAATGTGCTGAATATGTTTGTGGGTGTTTTTCTACTTCCATCTTTGTGTATTATTTATCACGCATTGAGAGTGAGAAAATGTGGGCTGGTCCTTCCTTCAAAGGTTGAAAGCATATGAAATCAGTGTTGAGATTCAAAGTGTAAAACCAACCAGTGGATAACATGAGTAACACACAAATTCAGATTTTCCATTTTAACACGCATGCACACTTTCACTCACACGCACACTCGGAGAGATAAACTAGCAGCATAATTGACATTGTTTCTCTTTACCGGGTTGTGCTCTTAGCTGTTTTTTATTCCAATTTGCTTGGCCCACAAGCTTGCCGTTAGCAGCGCCTCCAGCTTTTTGATTTAAATGAGGGATGCATTTCAGGCAACGTGAAGTGTATCATTTTCAAATTCTTTCAATTTTTGTAAGCATATTGTGTGTCCCCTGCTGCATCTTGACACCATGACATCGTTTTACATGTGCATGGGCGTGTGCAATTGTTTTCCTCTGAAACCATAGTGTTATAATCCCAACAATGTTTAGAACGACGTTAACTCAGAAATTCAAATAGAAGCCTTACATTAAAGATGGTATGCAGACACGACATACACTTAAAGACTCAATCTCACCACATATGCATTCATATACTGTATGCCTCGTTGACACAAGTATGTTTTTAAAGAGAACACCCAACATAACAACAGAAAATTAACGCTTGATTGATGCTCCACCTCAGCCGTGCTCTGCCCTCTTTTAGAAACATCTGCCACTGATCTTCACTAACATATTCATGAGCCTTGAGGTTTTTGGTAGTGACCACTGCTGCACAGGACTCTGTCTCCCTCAAGGTTTGTCTCTACCGGATGTGAATCAGTCTGTCTGAACAGAAAGACATGTCATTTTAACAAATTCTGCTGTCTGCAGCAGCTCCGTGCCGGCTGGAGCTTCATCAGCTTCCATCACTCATGCATCAGTACAACCTGAAGCATTGTTCTATTCTTGAAACCTAGTTTTTCTTTTGCTTGCACTCGTAAACAAAAGACTCTGGCCATCCTGAATCAATCTTTGTCATGTACAGTAATTTAATCCTCTAAGATGAAAGAATTCAGTTGGCCATGAAGCAGGAGAGCGAGAGGAAGACGGAGGGAGACGAACATAAAACAAGAATAAAACTTAGCTGGATGGGAAGGGAAGTGGTCTAGCTCTAAACCGCCGGCCCCATCAGCACATTCTGCCAAGTATGAAAGTCGGTGTCTTTGTCTCAGGTGCACCAACCCCTGTCCTCCATCACGTACTGGCAGGTTTAATTAAGACCGCTTCGTTAAGTCAGTGGTGCCTGTTTCAGAGGTTTTCTCTGCAGGCTTAGCAGGAGGGCACTCGTTTCAAACAGCCAGCTGGTGCCACAGTGATGATGCTGCCAGATTGTTAATAATCTGCACCCATCCCCTCTATGACACTTTGGAAAGCAGCCACTTCCATTGAATCAATTTGCAGTTCAATGACAGTGACAATCCTTCTAGCTCTATAAACATGACATTTTGCTGCACCCCACGAACCTCATTCACTCTTAATTTGTCGTATAGTCCCACTGGTTTATCTAGCATTGTTCTTTGCTACTTTGCAACAGTTTGTACTCTAGAACTGTCCTTGAAGTGGAAATCCTTCTTCAATGATTTGCCCCACCTGAACAGACAGCCGCCCACTCACCATGAATAGAAATGAGGCTTCAAGCTTTCAATAATTCATCCCAGCGACATATTTGTCCGCAAACCCAACAGTAGTGAACATGCTGAACAGGTATTTCTGGTACACTCTGTTTCATCTTAAAGTGGCGACAGACAACCGGATCGCTTTCTTGTATTTCCTCAGTCTGCTCCCTCACTGCAACTGACCCAACCACGAAGCATTGTGCAAATGAACGTGCAATGACTTCACCAATATGCCAACGAGCGTTTGACACCATCTGCCAACTTCGAGGGACTTTTGGAGCTAGTGCCAGCTACTTTGATTGGAAAAGAGCTGGCAACGCTGCACAGGACACACTGCCTTTTGTTTTCACACAGTTTTGTTTGTATATTGCGCTAATTACTCAACATGGCTTTTTAAATGACTCAATTCTTCTTCTGTGACTTGAGTCACTGGACACCGACCAGACTGAGGTGAAATGTGGCACCAGATGTTGCAGTATTTAGAGCACATTGGAGATGTAGATTTCAGCTGGTCTGGGATTTCACACCTTTTAAGGAAGTCAGATGGCGACCGCTGGCTAAGTAAAAAACAAACAAGAAAGTTCCATCGCCAAACCTTTGTCTTCAATAAACAGTTGGCATGAGACACAAGCGCTTTTAAAGCTGGAGTTGTTAAATGTGAAGCCAGCACCAACGCTCCTGGCTCTAGAACACTACTAGCAGTTATCTTGCTGTTTGTCAGCTGCTTTTAACACCTCCACTCTTAGAGCAGGGTTCACACATCAACCATTCCCTCCAGTCTGTGAGAGGCCATAAAAGCCCCTCCCGCCCTGCTCCTGACCTCTAATACATCAACTGCACCACTTAAACTAGTGTACAATTACTACAAACACCTCCGCAAAGGTGAACAAGCTAGAGCGGAACCTGAGAGAGAGGTGGCGCAGTTCCTCGACACAGTTTCATCACCTGTAAGCAGCAGACCAGAAGACAGAGGGTGTGAGGAGGAGGAGGAGGAGGAAAAGACAGGAAGTCTTGGCTCCGGCATCATTGGGGAATAATTGACTTCATCCTCCACAGATGTCTCCACAGATGTCTCTGCAAGCGGTTTTATTGAGTGATACCTGGCAAAATTCGTTATCTGTCATTGTGCCTCTGTCTGTCTCTGCCTCAGAAGATAACCGCAGCAGGAACACCTGACCTTATTCGTAGGAGATTCCCCTCATCCATCTATCTTTTCTCTTCAATCTTCTACTCCATCCCTCACGCCCTCTCGTCTCCATCCTAACATCCATTTTCTCTCCTTGAACACGCCCATCTTTATCCAAACGTACCTGATTGCATCCTCATCTCCCCTCCTTGTGGACAGTTTATGGAAAATGAAACTAATTGGACAAATTCTTTGTGAATCCACTAATCATGAAACTTATATTTTACATGAACATTTAAATACAGTGAGCTTTTTATCTCTATTAAAAGTGCTCTAATGTAACAATTGAGTCATCATTCTTTCCCCGAAAGACACCCCCACCTTAAGTGAAGCAGTGTCTCTCTGCTAGTTTTAAAATCCAAGTAGAATTTATAACTGCAAAAGTTTAATGTTCTTTTTATATGGTATTTTTTGCAGATATGGGACTGATTTATTGCTGCAAGTTTAAAGACCAAAACAAAGAACAAAATATAATGATGTTATTGTCTTTCTTGTGTTTATGTTGTTGGCAATCTCTAACTGAAATCATTTGCTCTATATCCTGCATTTTCAGAGCCTTAGAAAGCTTCTGGTTGCTACTGTGTTTTCTATGATGTAATTTATCTGGTTTTACTAATTGATACCAACTGAAACTGAAATACTATTTTTTATTTTTTCTGAAACATGCTATTGCTGAGTGGCAGATAATGGGCCTCATTTCTAAATGTTACAATCCTTGGGATTCATAAAAAAAAATTAAAAATAACCTCAATGGGAGAGTGTGCCTATACCTCCAGGGTAACTCTGAGTCATGTTTATGCAAATAAACTAGAGAAATAAGAAACTGCGATTTTGATAGCAGAGGGATGAAACTCTGCAAACTGTTTGAAATTGATAAGATTGAGTAATATAAATTAAAATATTACCTCTGATGTATTACAAATGTTTTTTACGATTTAATAAGGAATCATATTTCAATGGAACTGCATTTGTTAATAATACTTGCAAGCTGCAACATGTAGCCTATTGTGCAGCCTATTTCACACAAAACAAGTCAAGTTTGTTTCAATTACCTCGTTGATTCACTCAATGGTGTCTTTGAGTTTGTGGGACTGAATCTAACGGGACACTGGAGAGTTGAGACTCATGGGGTGCGTTGGTTACGCTGGGGCTGGGTGAATTCAGTTCCAAATCCGTTGACATATGTGAAGTCGACGGATCCTTTTGATTTTTTTAAATGGAGAGCATGGCCGTGCGTCGCATGATGGATACGGCTAAGCGAGTTTCCTGGCCATGCGCCATATCTGAATTGGCATTATCATGACTGGACCTCAACTTTGTACGAATGAGGTCCGTCCATTGCAAGGCAGCGGGCTCGCGACACTCAGATCAAACTAGGCAATGCTGATCAAATATGAATCAATATTCAGTTATTTCTCGCCGCAAATGTTTTCAGAAACATATTTTAGTTACTGTTCAGCTGTAAAATAGCAACGTTTTTCACCCTGTCGCCATGTTGAAAACAGTCCAGGCCGTATTATGTGTATCTCCACCATCAGCTGCAGCACCACCGATGCCACTGGAACACACAGTGACTACACAAACACACACGGTGCTTCTTGCATAGCCGTGTCCCCCTCCACTTCGTCACTACCAGTCTCAGAAAGGCTTCTCCGATTATTGCAGCAAGGGGGTTGCACTGTTGTGTCCCCTAGGCCCCCGCTGCCTGTGGCACAAACACCCTGTCTGTGAACAGCTGTGAGCCTTTTTTGGCTTCAGCTTTTTTGTTGGACCAATTCTTTTTTTCTTTTTTTTCGGAGAGGGTCTGACCTTATGAGCTGGCAACATTCACTGCCTCTGTCACATGCTGCCACTCTATAGAGTTTGTGCCATTTGTAATGCCCACACTGTGTCCACCAAACACATTATATTCGTCTTCTCACGACAGGTACTTCAATCTCACACATGGGTGAAATAAATTTTTTTAGCTTTTCTGTGAATTCGCCATGATTGTCTTCATGTAGTTAGTATCTGTTAATATTAATGAGGGGCTTTTCACTGACCATTTGTCGGTGACTATGGGCATTAAACAGGTGCAGCAAGAAGCTTGATTATTCGTGCTCCAAATCTCAAGTTGATTAAGATTAATGAAGGAAAATCAATGTGGGACTTTGGTGTTGCCTCCAATTTTCTGATGTGAATTCTATGCATAGTCTCACAAATGAAAAAGGCCCCCGGTATCTATCCATGTACTTAACATAAGCTAGCCTTCTAGCTCTCTAAGTGAGACATCAAACACATTTCGGTTGCACATTTAGCCATATGTGATGATTGTAAGATCCTGAATTCAACACTGACAAACTGAGAAAAATATATGAACAAGCACAGGTTGAAGAGTTCGACTCCAGCACACAGTATGGCACAATTGAATCAGTCTTTTTCTATATTCGATTGTTCTGCAATTTAGCTTGAAAACCATTGCTTTTGAACGATTTTGATTGATTTTCTACTACTTTCATGCACTTCAAGGTGAAAGCTCTTTTCACATCAACAGTCGAACTTGCCCCTTTCTATTTGAGCTTGATTAATATACTGGGTCTTCCATCGTGTTTAACGTTCATGAACTTGAACTGAGTGAACAGACAGCCATTCAGGGTCTATCTCAAGGACCATTTGACTGGATACATGGCTGTTGATGGTTTTTTTGTGATCAAACATGTAACCTTTCAGTAATTGGATGGTATCTCAAACCACTGTGTCATCCGGCCCACAATACTCTCTGACAACCTATCCTCTCATCTTCATATCACCATTTGCACATTGCCATCAATTGAATGACGTAAGGGAGGAAAAACAAAATCTGCTTATTTTATTTTATGTATCCAGTTTCTCCTCTAAAGTCCTTTTTATTGACACTCTCCATCTTAAAATGTAGCTTTTTTCAAGTTTTCAAACACTGAACCTCAGTTGAAGATGTTTTTGTGGTGTCTAAAGAGCCGCATTGAGTGATGGCTTGCATAACAGCATGCACAATCTTTATTTCAGGTACTTTTCAGGTAACAGCACAATGCCTTTGGCCTCCTCATCCTGGCTCCCAAGGGTGGCCTTAGCTGCAAGTGTGTTGTCTTTGCAAAATTCTGAAATCTATAAATCTGAAATATGGACCTTGCATGACTACCTTGCGTGTGCTTTCTGCTGTCTTTCTTTGTCCGTCTCTCATGTTGAGACATGCACACACACACACACACACAGCCATTCTTGCACACATTACATTAATTTACAAATGAATGGAAGGGATTGAATCAATTGTGATTGTTATTGTGCTTCTAAATGTCATGTGTTTTATGCAGACAGTGACGCGTGTGCTGTTGTGAGATAATTGGATCAATTATGTGTACTCTGGAATTAGCACGTTAACACAGCTGTCCAACACCGGCACTGAGCACCTGCCTGTTTCTGTCTCTCGCTGACTTTGCCTCTGTTTTGCCTTGCTGTTTCTATCGGTGTCGGCCACTCTGCACTTCATCTATTCTGTTTCCCTCTCCAGATAATTCTCATAAGTCCCTGACATATATACAGCAGGCCTTTGTGGAGAACAATTCACATGATGATGTACTCTGTAACAACACAGCCAATGGAATACACTCTGAGCAAAAGGGAAAATATGTGTGCCAGCAGGTGACAAATCAGTTCTCAGTAACACTTTCTTTGTGATTTATTTTTATTTTTTTATGGGACACTTTTTGGATATGCAGTGCAGTACAGCTTTTTCCAATTTCTGAGTTTTGAGCAGAAGGTACAGTACAAAGAAGACCAGGCATTTCAAGCACCAAATGCAGATCCAGGGAGGCTGTATCCAAGTGAGAAAACAGTACTTGTTTATTAAGACGCATATTTCAATCCCTTGGGTGTAAATTTGGAGTGAATGTGACATTTTTCATCACAGGTACATATAAAATATAGTAAATGTCAAATTTGAAATGTCAAAATGTATGTCTTTCACATAAATGCACGTCACAAGAAAAGCATTGCAAATCAGTATCATCCATTCAAAGGAACTACTGCAGCAGAGTCACTCCATCTCAACATCAGCAGCTTTTGGTTGGATGCACCATTGCTTCAGTCATGCTGTTCTTTACAGTCTTCCTTATCACTACCTGACATATGGCTACACTTATGCTGCCAATCATACGGGTTGAATGTAAGCTCTTTGGACAAACTATAACTTCCCTATGGCATCATTGTAAGCAGCAGTAAGTCCTTGCATACTGCTCGTTGTATACCTACACCATAGCTGAGCAGGGGGGGGCTACAGTACTCTCTGAACAACGAGATCTGGGCATCAGTTGAGCTCATTTGAAATGCGCATACAAGTAAGACAAAGCACTTTTTTTTCAGTGTGTTTCCCTGAGCATGTACTGTATTTTCTATGTAAAAAGAGTCTAATACAGTCCACCCCCCCCCCCCCCCCCCCCACCCCCCCGGCCCGCCCTCCCTTTCATCAAATCTGCATGCCCTTTATTAACAGTCATTTTATGAAAAAACAAGTTTGTAATAAACGATACACCTCTTTGAAAAAAGAATCATTATTAGGTGTTACAAAAAAGACATATTGCAGCTGTTCAGCAACCCCCCTGTGACACAATCCATGCCAGAGCTGTAGATGAAGTGCTTTCCAGTTTTCAGCTGCAGCCTTTTCGCTCTAACCCTGCGCCATGGCTGCACGTTGCTAAGTAACTTGTCCGGAGCCTGCTGATCTTTAGAGCGCCGGTCATGTCAACATGTTGTTGAGGTCATTGCTTTGTGATGAGAGAGCTAAACGCTCTTGAAAGGGAGGAAAAGACGATATGTTACCTACAGTAGTAATAATAATACTAATAATAATAGATGTTATTTGTGAAGTGCCAGTACAGCTCAATGGGTTTGATTCACTGAGCTGCTGCATGACTCCTTCAGAGACACTGAAGCAAAGGAACCTACAGCTGATGATCCTTTAAGGCCTTATCCACATTACTCCAGTTTTCCTACGTTTACACTGAGCAGCCACACCACGCCGGAGTTTTGGAGCGCCCGAAACGGAGGAACCTGTGAACTCCGCCGAGGTTGGAGCTATTTGAGACCTCCGGGGTTTTGGTTGAGTGTAGACGTCAGATACGGGTGTATACGGATGTACTCCGACGCGATCCATGTGCTCGCTACTGGATTGGTTATTACCAGCCATGACGTCTCCGTCCCTGATTCGTCACACTCACTATCACGTGACCCGTACCCGGAAGAAAACAAACAGCCGGCACCAGCAGCGATTCATTTGAACATGGATAACGAATGGCAAGCCTTGCTTGCTTTGTTGTCTGCTTTGTTGTCTGTAGTAGCAGCTATAAAGGACTTAAATTCGTCATTTTACAATGCTTACAATGCTGCTAATGCCTACATGCAGAGGAGGCGAGCTGTTCTGCGAGCGATAAGCGACAATTCCCGAGACCAGAGACGCTATCAGCCGTACATGGAGCGGCAGTTTTGGGTGAGACCAGGAAGAACGAGCGCCTGGTGGAATAATTTCATCAATGAAGTTATGATTCCCGAAGAATGGCGAGAAAACTTCCGAATGTCCAGATCGGCATTGATCAACCTTAGCGAAATATTACGTCCGCATGTGGAGGGAGCAACAACCACGATGAGGGCGCCCGTGGATGTACTTACAAAGGTAGCGTGCACGTTGTATTACCTGAGTGATGAGGGCAGACTCCGGAAAACCGCTAATGCATTTGGACTATCTCGACAAGTTGTTTCAGTCATCATCCGACAAGTCTGTAGGGCCATCACCGTCTTTCTGGGTCCCAAGTACATCCAGAATCCGAGTACCGAGGACCTTGTGGTCAACTTCTTCCAAACACACGGTATGCCACAATGCTTGGGGGCCATTGACTGTACACATATCGAAGTGAAACAACCACGTGCCAACTCTACAGACTACATCAACAGAAAGGGGAAACATTCTTTGAATGTACAGGCCGTGTGTGACTACAAATACTGTTTCATGGACGTTGTTGTGAAATGGCCGGGAAGTGTTCACGACGCGCGTATATTTGCCAACTCGAAATTTAGTTGTGACCTAAAAGATGGCGTGATTCCCCCATGTCCTAAAGAACTGATAGAGGGCGAAGATGCTGTCCCTGTTTTCCTGCTGGGTGACCCAGCTTATCCCCTGATGCCGTATCTTATGAAGGAATACCCCAATGGCGGAGCTACGCCGCAGGAGCAGTATTATGGACTTTGCAAGGCACGCATGGTGATTGAATGTTCATTCGGACGTTTGAAGGCAAGATTTGCAGCTTTAAGGAGGGCAATGGACATAAACATGGCGGACCTTCCCTTTGTCATCTATGCTTGTTTTGTGCTCCACAACTATTGTGAGGTTCACAAAGAAACTGTTAGCGAACAATGCATAAATGCTGCTCTGCAGTACGAGAGGGACTTCCAGCCACCGAGCAGAGCCACGAGGGCAGACAACAACGAAACCGAGGGGAAGCGCGTTTGTCAGGATCCAGGATCCCTGTCGGACCCGTTGTGTTTCCCCTGATCTCCTCTCCTCATGTGTCCTGTCATTCCCCTGTTTGTTATTGTATGCCATGTGCTCTGTGTTTGTCCTCTGTCTCCAGACACCTCCCACACCCTTGATCGTGCACAGCTGAGGACACTCCAGCCGATCACCTCCTGCAGCCTGACACACCAGACTCAGGGCCCGCTAATGAGTTCCCTGTCACTATATAAACTCTGGTCCTGCAGTCTGGGGTTGTCAGGTCGTACTGTCTTTCACCCGCTTCAACCCCGTGGCATCCTCTGCCCTCCTGGGGTTCTACGGATTACACGCCGCCGCTCTGCCCTCCGTGGCGTTCAACGGACTACACACGCCGTTCAAGCGGCCAGCTCTCTGGTGTCGAGCCACGGGACTCACACCGCCGGTTTGCCTACTCTGGTGTTGGACCACGGGCTCCACACATCCACGCACCTTCGGAACAAGACCTCCAGCTCTCCGGTGTCGAGCCACGGGCCTCACACCGCCGCTTTGCCTACTCTGGTGTCGGACCACGGGCTCCACACCTCCACGCACCTTCAAAATAAAACCTGTTTCCAGTAACTTCTGTCTCCTGTGGTCTTGCGTTTGGGTCCTACCTGTTAACTCCCGTGACAGCGTTAGACGTGTGCTAACCACATTTCTTGACCCATAACATTGCAAAACTTGGATTTTCTTGTTATGAATGCTTTTTTTTTAGTTTCATCTCTGTCCTGAGTCTGATGTGCAAAAGAGGGGCATGCAGAGTACAGTGAGTCTTTTTTTATTGTTTACTTTATCTCAACGTATGATCAAAGAACATACACCATGTTTGTAGGTTGCAGATGTTAGATTTTTAACTTTTCATTTTTTTTGCGAGTCTTGTGTGATAATAACCGTGAATTGGAGTATCTTAGTTGGTGGTTTTTGTGTGTCAATGGTGAAATAAAAAAAACAAAATTCATCTCTGCATCAGTGAATGTGTTGGAAAGACTCAGATCTCAGGTTTGGTATCAAAGGACCTTTTATTACAATAGAAAAAACACTCAAGACAAGTCAAACAGTAACATAATAAGTATAACTAAAAAAATAACTAAAGTAAACAGGTGTGATATCCGGTTTCGAAGATCGCCGGGTGGATGCAAAGACATAATTTTAGCATGGATTGCGTTGCGTACTAGATGCTGTTGTGTCATAAAAAGTCTGCCTTTCTGTGGAGGAAGCAGCTGTTATTGGAGTGATTAGCGAGCGGCATGACCAGAGGCGTCATCAACCCCCACGGAGCGGCTGTCTGAAGCTACAGTTAGCAATAAATGCTACGACTGACAAACAGAGGAAACGAGTGATCGACGTGTGTTGACCACATTTATGGACCATAATCGAGTAAACGTTTCCGTGTAAGTGTTGATTTTAAAGTAAAGTTGATGAGAGAGAGAGAGAGAGAGAGAGAGAGAGACAGACAGACAGACAGACAGACAGACAGGCCCGCAGCGCTGTAACTACTGAAAAATAAAACTTCTAAAACTTTCCACGAACTGTCTGTTTGAGTTTATAGAGGAAGATCTAAAGTATAAAATACAACCTTTCATTATTAAACACTACTTTATTACTCTGTCATATTTTTTTTTTAACTAAGCAAGCATTCCACTTCCTGTTTACACCATCACGCGCATGCCCAGTGTACGTTAATGGTCACGTGCTGTCCGCCTTCCACGGCTGCCGTGTGGATGCAGATCAACCTGAGAATAATGCTGAAAACTCCCGCGTGGACGGAGATCGGTTCTATTTGAGAACTCTGCATCCAACGACACACGGCCTAATGTGGATATGGCCTAAGTGTGTGTGATGGGAGTTTTTGCGAGCCCTCTTTTTCATAAGAAAACGGGAAACTGCATCTGCTGCTACGTTTCAGTACTTAGGACAGCGCCACATCTAAACACACACACACACACACCATTATTCTGTAACAGTTTAACTGAAGTCACATGTATCTCGGCCAATAATTTAGTCGTTTTTACTATTTTTCTATCGACAAATAAAGCTTAAACAAAGGTTGATCAATGAGAAAAAACGAAAACATAATTAAACTTGACTAATCAGATTCAACTATGTAAATTCTAGTCGGGGACACACCTACATAATGTAAAGCCTCTTGGGGCAAATTTGTGATGAGTGATGATATCGGGGTGTATGATTAAAGTTAACTTGACTTGAGTCTGCGAAGTCTACATGAAGTCTCATGAATATAATATTGGGGTTTGGACCTTCAACTCAGGCTTTGCTTGTCTTTTCTGTTAAGGCAGTGATCCGATCAGGGATTATGATTGCAAACCTGAAATGTGCACGTCGAGTTTCTGTGATGAGGAGGAGAGGCATTTGACTTCTTGGACTGAGGGAACAACATCGAAACAATGATGAAACAATCACCATGAATTGCATTGTATTGTAAATAGGAAAATGCTAGAATGATTGACATGACCAACTTGCTTCAACAGTTAATGCAGCTTTTTAAAATCAAGATGTATTGATATATTTGAGATATTTCAACAGATTAATAAAGATCAGATGATTGCTAACTATTATACATTTATTATTACATGGAATTACACGCACAACAGTCTCCTCTTTTACCTTTTTGACTTGGCATAATGGATGGACACGCTACTGTGCTCATCCTCCTCTCTCTCTCTCTCTCTCTCTCTCCCCTTTGATGATTTTCTAAGTGTGACCTCATTGTTTACTTCATTAAACTGAAAGCCGTAAATTTGACACCCCTCATCCCAAACACACACAGTCTACATACTGGCACAAGCACGCAGCGCACGCACGCTCCCTATTAATCAGGTGAGGCTGGTGACGGCTTCACGGTTGCTGCTGGATTTACAACCCCAAAACGCCCTGCCTGTGCATGTGTGTTTGATCGAGGGTGTGCTCGTGTCCTGCTCTGATAGTGTAAAGAGGAAAGAAGTAGTGAAAAGAGGGAATGAGATGTAACTAAATAACGGTGTTAGAAGATTCCTCCCTTCTTGCAGGCAGTGTGTGAGACGAGAGGGTATCAGAGCCGGCAGTACAATACTAAGATTCAGTCCGTCTCACTCAAAATGGCTGCACACCGCAGTCCATCACTGGTTTATCAGAGATTACACACAAGAAGTATCTTTGACCACACGCACTCACAAACATATATGGTGCATTGGTGCAGTAGATTGCATCCAAATCACCACTATCTGAACGTAATGGGAAGTGGTGGCTGGGGGCGATGGCCGCTTCAGCCTTTAAAAACCAGACGCGACATCAACATATCGCTTCAATGTGCAACAAGACCACCAGGATTGCTCTCTGACTCGTCTGATCGGTGTAATCCTCCAGAATGTATGTTTTCCGTGTCACTTGTGACAAAACGTGCCTCTCTTATCAACTGAAACACTTAGGAATGATGAATGTCACTTGAACACAACGCCAACGGGAGCAGACAAAGTAAAGACCAGTGTCTGAGCATCAAGAGCAGTCACGATACGAGAATTTGCATGTATATAATAAATTACGACGTGTGTCATGTCGCGCAAATGCATGAATCCTTACAGAGCTAAGCCTTAATTATTAATTGTAAATGTCAAAAAAGGCATCTGTACACAGCAGCAGCCACTCTTTCTCGTTTTGACTTTGTCACTATCATGAATTTTAGTTGACTAATTGTCTAAATCCAGACAGGAATCAGATGGAGTTATTCCCCCATTTGTACTGAAACACATTGTTGATGTGTCTCGCTTTAAAAAGAAAAGTCAGTTTTGTTCTTTCATTAATTTCAGTAAGAGGTTTGATACAGTTTAGAGGGATGTTAAATGTTAAGTTCTTTGATATTGAATTCTTGGTCGTAATGAATATTTACAAACATCAAATAACGTGCGTTTGTTACTCGTATTAAACCCCAAAGTTTTTTGTAAAAACGATTAAAGACTATTTCTGTTCACAGAGGTGCTGTTGTGTTTTGCTTTGCCAATAATCGCATCATTCCGATGAGCAGCCGTTGAAATGAACAGAGTTGCAAAGTACTGTCGATTGATCGTCATTCAGTTTTCTGAAACAATGTTCACCTCTCGCTCTGCTGCACACAGATGCATTTTAAATAGCTTGTTGTAAAACAGTGTACAGTGGGCTGACCTACTATAACCAACATGTTATAAGACAGCGAGACAGTTCCTTGGTGCAGGCACCATTCTATTCTCATAAGTAATATGCAACTGTGAAACACAAAGGCATTATTTATTTACTTCAGCATCCAGACCGTGTTCTGGAGGCTCAGCGGAGACTTTGTTTTGCCTCCTGGGCCGAAGTTGATGCTCACTCTGGGGTCACACTGTACATTTACTAATACTGGACGACTCTACTGCTAATTTCTGCTCCACTCCGATTGCCAACACCTGTCTGCTCGGAGCACATCCACTCTCACACTCTGTCAGCACGAGCACACACTCGCTACACACTTAGCTAATTCCTTCAGGGGACATAATGCTCCTTTTTGGGGTCATACTTGTATTTTGGGTTTCTACTAGTATATGTTTACAACCTTTCATTTTCTGAAAACACTTTATTATTCTCATACTGTGTATAAAATGTCCCGTTTTAGCGCCCGTCTCTTTAAGTTGACCTCCTGAAAAAGCCCAGTCTGCTCTGATTGGCTTTTGAGAAAAATAAGTGATGATGATCCATCAAAACATTTGAATGTGCATTATCTAATTTAGAAAAGCTGGATGGAAGCAACAACTCCAGAATAACACAAGACTGTAACACTGATACACTGTTGTTGCTGCTGTTGGTGATCTTGTGCACTACTGTTTTGTTTATTTTTATTTTTTATTTTTCCTACTGAGTTAACTTAATACAATTCTATTCAGCGTATATACTGTGCATTTTTATTACTTTGTTTTCTTAAATTTAATAGGTCCTGCTCTGTTATTTTATTATATTGTATATAGTGTGCATTTTCCATACCCAATATTTTATTTTATTGTGTAACCCTGTTTGCTGCTGCCACAGACAAATTTCCCCTTGGGGATGAATAAAGTACTTTTCTATTCTATTCTATTCTATTCTATAACTTCCCCCAGAGCTGTCCAACACAATGCTGCACCTGTAGGAGAGACTCACTGCTATGAATCAAGAGAGACATTATCGTCACATCTCTTTCAACATATTGCTTCATATGAGCTGAAACAGAGGAACCTGTCAAGCAACAGTACCATCCAGACAGCCAAGCCCTGTTCATCCATGTTATTTATTCCTGACATTGAAACCGTGTGCTCAGCTGGACACCGCTAATGAATACACACCACATTCACTTTCTATTTGTTGCCACAGTTTAAGCATTCTCCTACAATTCCTGCGATTGTGGAATCCGGCGATTATGCAAAATGGTCATAGTCAGCTCAAATAATCGCAATCAGGCAATTATGTAATTATTGCAGCAGGTCTGTTAGACACACAACGCTCCTGATTCCCATTTAAAAATGCATTACCCTATGCAGCGGTCATGGGACTGACTCAGCACATAAAGCACTGTGGTATCCTTCACCTTAACATGGACACAATATCATTGTTGCCATGGTGTCAAAGAAACCTCATATCACCAGTTGGCTTTTGCAGATGCAGGGTTTCTACAGGACACTGGCCGTAAAGCCATTTCTCCCCACTTCCCCTTTCCAATCAGATGGCATCTGTATCTATCCTCACACACTCCTGATGTTTTCTGCCATGTGTGAAACTAATCAGAGCCAACAACCTGGTGTGTGTGTGTGTGTGTGTGTCCATTTGCAATAGCCACTGGCACCTTGTTGTAAAGTCAATGATGCTGCCGCTTGTTGTACATTTACCCCCCTTTCACACCGACACACACGCTCATGCACCCATATACAATCTGTCTCTCTCCATACACACCCCACAAGCAACAATGCTTGTGCGCAGCTGGTGATGAACAAATATTCTCTCTGTTGAGGAGTGAGTTGGCATAAATGCCTCCATGTGTGTGTGTGTGTGTTTGCAAAATGGGAATCACTCAATTGTGTCGACAGCAGCCGCCTCCCCGCCCGACGGCGTTGTGGCTCCTGATTGGATATCTCGTTAGTCAATTACCTCATTAGTGGGTATCCCATTGAGGGACCATGCTCTACTGACAAAAAATAAATAAATAAAACCATCCTTTTTGTTCTGCTTGGATGCTGCTCTTTCACAGAATTCTCAAAAAAAGAAAAAAATAAGGATTTCTATGGTCCGCAGTGGCAGTTAAGCCTCCTGCTCATTTACAGACATGACCGCTTGATGCCACTCCCAGAGGGCCTCAAGTCAGTGGCATTTTAGCATCCAACGGTATGTGAAATCCAATTGAGTGACTTTCTCTTGCCCATTGGCGTAACTACGCCTTACTTGTCGGGTGGGTAGATAAAAAGCGAAGAGGACTAGAGAGATAGAGACCACGCCTGAACTCGCCAGCACACAGCATTTTGTAAATGCGGGACTCGATGAAGTTCACTGCTCTTCCGATGTGTGTATTATTCAGGAAGATTGACGATAAAAAGTGGACGGTGGTTTCTGACGGATCTTTGTTGAATGGCCGTTCAGTCTTAAGGAGTCAGAACGGTTCAACAGGAGTGCTTGTCAGAAAGTAGAATGACATCTGAAACCAAGACGTTGGGTTTGTGTACTCCTGTAACTTTCTGAATCCAGAAATCTGCACATCATGCACACTTTCCCGAAGCATTTTGCAACGTGTCTTAAGGTTCAACAG